>SCLG01000353.1:156566-173273 GCA_004367875.1 Oikopleura albicans
TGTCCTTTTTCGGGACAAATCCGATCAATTGTGGTAACGTGAACACGTGCACTTTATTCACTTTTCGATTTTGAATAATTAAAGAAAAAGTATTTTTTTTTTTCAGATTTTTAGAGGAAATATATTGATTGCAGTTGTCAATGTTCTTATCAGTTTCGGCATAAATTTAACCTTTCGTCATTTTTGGGCTTCTTTGAGTAATGTCTGATATGCATGTAGTACACGGCTGTAATCACAGCCAATTATGGTAATGACGTAGGGTTTGGCCCAAAGTTTGACAAAAAATTGACAGCTATAAATCAAACCCATGAGTGGAATGTCAAGTGTTTTAACTACTAACGGCTGATGGCGTGATAAACACCAGAAAATTCGAATACAGCAGGTGGTCGCGTATGTAACAGCAAAGTGACGACGCTTACTACATGGAATATCGAACATTAACTTCATACAGATTATGAAATTTGACAGTATTTTTGCGCATAAAAACAACTTGAAGGAAATATTCAGAGATCTGGTCTTTGATTTTTTTGCGAGAGCCATATAAAATATAAAGACGTTATTATTAGGGTATCCGCGGTTTGGACTAAGATCAATACCAGAAGCAATATCAAAAATTCAGATTATACGTTTTGTTCATTTTGGAAAAAAATTTGAAAAAAAATTTTTTGTTTTTCGAAATTTTCGAAAAAAATTTTTCTTGTAATGAGGTCAAAATGGGTACCGAATTGAACCCCGCAATTTACTCAGTTTAGCGATCCTTTTTTGTGAAACTTGAACGTACCGTTTTTGAACAGTTCCATTTTGAAAAATTGAAAAACTCCGAAAAATGACAGAATTTCTAGAAAAAATGTCGTTTTTGTCCATTTCGACCCCTAAGAGTCAAAGTTAGGAATTTGTCGTAATGAAATTGTTTGCTCAGTGAATGATGCTGAATCCGGTGCGCAAGCTTTTAAAGTGATTTGATGACACCCGATTTTAACCGCGGACACCCTAGTTCTTATGCCTCAGAAATTACCAATAGGAAATTTAGGTTAAAGTTACCACATTATTGTCTCACCGCGGTAACTTGTGCACGCTCCCGGTGTAAAAAAGTTTACGCCGAAACCTAGTCCACTACAATAACTTTGCTGATTAGTTTATAATTTTCCAAAACCACAGACCAAATGGGAACTGACGCGTTTTTAGATGCCCTGAAACAAGACGGAATTTGACTTTTTGAAAAGTTTTTGTTGGAAAATAATTTAATAATGCGGTGATTAACAACGAAGCTTTTATGATCCACATTAATACACAGTTTTTAAATATTTTTTAATGTTGACTAATAAAATATATTCGATTCATATGACCCCTCAAAAGAAAGCCCTGGCCGAGCTGAATCCGAAAATGTAAATTGACTCTTTTTGGGTTTGATAAAAAAACGGAAAAGGGGTCGAATTACATTTTCTTTCAAATTTTATTAAAAACCCCTTATTCGACAGAATTTTTCGAAGAGATGCCAAAATGACATCTGAAATGAAATATGACCCTTTTGTGACCACGAAAGACGTCAAATAACATGTTGGTTTGAAAATTCGAAGGCTCATCATCGAGTTTCTAAAGTTTCTAAAGACGTGCATACTTACGAATTTTACAATATTTTCTTGAAAAAGTCGTGCAAAATACGAAGGTGCACATTAAGAACGCTAGGTCTGTAATATGTTTGCCTAATTTGGGATTTTTTTTCAATTTTCCGTTTAACGAAAGTGTATATTTTTCAAACGTACTTGTCGGATATTTGGACGCCTCTGAAGCGATTTTTTTCTTTTTGCGATTTTGAATCACCACCCGTTGGACGTTTTCCGTTATTCAATTACCACGTTATTATTATCAATTTCCAATATTTCTTTTTTTTTTCATACTTCGGTAATTGAATTCGTCTAAGAATTTCGTTTTTTGCGTAAATCATATTAGGAGCATGTAATGAAACGTATACTAAGTTGGGCTAATACGGCTATGTTGCCACCACGTTCTAAGCTAATGACGATAAAAACGAAAAAAGCGGTAAACATATTATTAGCAGTTTTTTTTTATATTTTTCTAGATAATGCAAAACCGAGTTCGATACGTTACAAAGACATATTCGTTACACGTGTTAAAATGTTATTTCATTTTTTTTTATAAATTAGATATGTTAGTTAACGCGCTTGTATAACGGAAGGCTTTGCAAAATCAACGTCTTCCTCTGCTGTATCGATTTTGATGTTGATTATTTTTAAGTAGGTCTAGAAAAGATGGTAGTATAAGCAATTATTACATAGAGTGTGGTTATAAGGTAAAACTCAAAGATACAGACTTGACCTTATGTGACAAAAACTCATTTGTTTTTAGTGCACAAATATAATGCTAACGAAGGGAACCATAAGTTGATTATGGCATAGTAGCAATTTCGTTGCAATCAACGCAAAAAGCAATAAATTAATTTTGTCATTTTCAAACAACGTTGATTCTATTGCTACTATGCCATAATGTCAATTATAAGATCTGAAATATGGTACGTTACATCGGGTGCGCTCTTTTTGATCCGAATGTTTCATTTTAACCCGCTCGCAGTTGAGAAAAGCTCGCAACTTTTCCAGTTGAGTAAACTAGGTTCTTACAATTACAATCGCTAAGAAACGCAAAAGAGGTTTTTGGCGTGCTCGTTACTGCCACCGCAGAGCTAATATTTAAAAATGCAGCGTAGTCCAGTTGACGACGACCGCGTACTGTATATTCTTTCACTATTTTCTTAAAAACAATTTCAGCTTTCTCGCCTACGCCTGGCGCTCCTTCACGTGCCGATTATTTTAAATTTGAGGATAATTTTGATAAAATTATATAAAATCCACAAAAAATTGGGACAAAGATCAGAGATTAAGGAATGTTTTTTTTTTGCGTATTTTATGCAGGGTTCAGAGCACCTCGGCTACCCCAATATAGTGAGTTGTTTACTGAGTAAACTTTGGCAAAATGAAAAATGGCAAAATAAAAATGAGAACAATAGGCTGCGGCATTACAAAAGGGACAGAAAAAAAAACAATAGAGCCAATATGNCAACGTTGATTCTATTGCTACTATGCCATAATGTGAATTATAAGATCTAAAATATGGTACGTTACATCGGGTGCGCTCTTTTTGATCCGAATGTTTTATTTTAACCCGCTCGCAGTTGAGAAAAGCGGCATCGAGGGTTTTCGGAGAAAACGTTTTTCGGAGAAAGGCCACTAGAGGCCCCTCAGGAGGGGCCAGGGTTGCAAAAATCTACAACCGATGTGTGTTCATAAAGGACAAAAGAACAAAAAGACAACCCTGGCCCCTCCGTAGGAACCTCTAGTGGTGTTTCTCCGCGCGATGCCGAGAAAAGCTCGCAACTTTTCCAGTTGAGTAAACTAGGTTCTTACAATTACAATCGCTAAGAAACGAAAAAGAGGTTTTTGGCGTGCTCGTTACTGCCACCGCAGAGCTAATATTTAAAATTGCAGTGTAGTCCAGTTGCCGACGAGCGCGTTCGCACTACATACTGTATATTCATTCACGTGTCGATTATTTGTTACAAATATGCGTAGGCGATTAATATTTTTCATTCGGAACATACATGAAAGATGATAAAGAATTATAATTAGGGGGCGTATCGTGGGCTGTTGAAAAATGGCCCGAATGAAGGAAAACCTTTAAGACTCTGACGATCCGGGGTTGGGGTGAATCGGACCTTGCGAGTTTTTGCTTTCTTTCCGTTTTTGCTTTCTATTGCTCAATTATTACCGCCAAATTACCGGTAAAAAACAGAAGTTCCGGCATTTACCGGAATATGGAGGGTCCGATGAGTTTTTAATTAGTAGCATCAGATGCGCAACATTTTTTCACCCTAGTTGGGACCCATTTCCGAGAAAAGTCTGATAGGTCAATTTTCCGTCAATTTTCACGATATAATCGAGCCTAACCTGAACCCATTTTTCGGAAATCTAAAGCGTCCATGTTAAGTACTTTAAGAGCTCAAGGCGCTTAACCGTCGAGAATATGGGATTTAAGCGAAACCACCACAAAAAACCCTAACAAAGTGAAAAAGTAACTGAAGCGCCAGATTTTCTCTGAGTGGTAAGCTCAGAAGAATGGTAAGTTTGGCTGTATCCTGTATTAGTGTCTCGGATTAACCAATCGCTTCACAAAGGCCCTTTTTTATGCCATGAAAAACAAAAACGTGTACTAAAGTGAACGCTAATCTTTATCAGGCCGAGCCCAGCATCTCAAATGTAGAAAAAAAAAATCGTGAGAAAAATCGTGAATAATTTTGAACCGTAAGGCGCTAACCAGATACGTCAGTGTATCATTTAATTGCTGAAGCTTAAGCCGTATAAATCCTTTCTCATTTTGACTAATTTAAAATATATAAATGACAACCACAATTTTTTTGATAAAGTTTAGACTTAAAATTATCTCTGTCCACACAATTTTTGTGGACGTTTTAACGATTATGAGAAATTCACATTAAAAAACGTAAATTCCATGCTAATTCTTATCAAAAATATTTTAGGCTTTTTTGTGGAGAATTGTAGCCAATCATTAATTTAATATAGTAACGGTTTTAATGACATGATATTTTTTATGAGTATGTCATATAGTACAATTCTTACTCCTTTTTTGATAGCTCCTTTTTTGGACGATTGCTCCTTTTTCGGAGGCTTTTTCGGCCAAAATAGGGCCATTCTAATCTGTATATGGTATGACTCATACTGTATATGAGTTATACCGTATGACATTTTCTTTTATTTTTCAAATTAATTTTCAATATTTTTGTTCATACTTCGATAATTTGTTCAATTTCTGTAAAACCCGTCAATTAAGGGAGTAGAAGTTAATATTTCCGGGAAAAACAATACCATAGCCTATGGGCCATAGGGTGCGCCGTTAACAGACAGGCTTTGATCCGAAAATTTTCCTGGGATACCATTATTTAACGACTACGCATTGAGCCGTTAACAGGAATATTTGCCGTTTACAGGCAGGTTTAAAAAAATTTAGGCTGCCTGTTAACAGCGCACCCTGTTTATAGCAAATAGTTCATCATTTATTACATTTACGCACTTCTTGAAAGTTACAAAACGAAAGACAAACTACGGAAACATGTCGTATTATAAAAGGGATAAGAAAACATTTATTTTACTACTAATACTATTTTAAGAATACGCTACCGGAAAACGTTAAGCTAACCGTGATTCGTTAATCTACACGCACACCTGGTGTAATTACTCGGGACGACTGTGGATTAACCCGAAAGTTTACAAGAGATCTTATTTAATCAATTTTTCGCTTCTTTATCGGTGATATCGGCGACTTTTTAAAGTTTTAAAATATATGTTTAGAATTTTTTTTAGGTATTTTGCATCATTAAAAGATTTTCGTCCTTGTCGTTCGTGTACATACATGTTAGTTGGTATAAAGCACACACTGAATAACATATTATATGAATAATAGAATATAATAAGAAAGGTGAATTGGTCAAACGTCTGTCGACCTATTAGAACTTCATCGGATTACGCGTTTTGAATGTGAAAAAAATTAAAAGTTTTTTGTTCATTTCTCAAGTTGCGGTTAGTAGTACAGTCATCAGTCCCTTAAGTGACGCCAATCCGTTAAGTGCCGTGTTTTTGTCGGCTTGACTGCGGCACTTAAGGGACGGAGGACTGTACTTTATTTTCAAACGTTCTACAAAATCATCTTTCTTCATTTTAGATGCTATTCAGTTTGTAATTAATTTAAACCAGTGTGTACCAATTTACACTAGGGAAAATTGGCCCTTAAACGGCGCATCCTATGTGTACGAAAAACGCGTTTTAAACTCCAAACACATTTTTTCTTTGATATGTTTTTCCAAAACTGTAAACTGGTGAACGGTTCGCTAGCCTGCAAAAAAAAAATCAACCCCTTAGGTCGGTACGTTAAGCGTTTGTGATTTTGTGTCCATTTTTGTGGTTAAATCGACCAAAAAGTGTCCAAGCATGATCGGGGTGTTTTCAAAAGTATGCCCATACAATTTGGGACCGTCAAAGGGGTCAAAAGGGTCGGACAAACGTCCGGCCTCGTGTTCGGGGATCCGCTAAATAATCGTGTTTGGTGGTTAAATGCTGAAGAAAAAACGTCCTCATTATTCACCGAAGGGTTAAGTAAACACAAATCTAAAACATTAAAATCAAATTAAACGTGTCTAAATGACACATATTTAACTCAATTTGTGTGGTTACAAAAATGGTTGAACATTTCTCCCGGCAGTTAAGTTTTTTACCATGATTGATAATGTGAGAAAACAAAATTGCATTTAGTACAAAGTAAATTATTTAAACATGAGTATTTGAGCGTAATTGTGTAATTTATCTTGCAAACGTCTTTACTAATGTTGTTTTCAAAAATGCAACTTACAATGATTAACCCAAGTCTAACATAACCACAGTAAATACTTTTTTATTACACCAAAGCAATATACACCACCTAACCATTTGACTTAACACCATTTGGCTTAACAGTTTGCATTTGACTTAACAGCTTGCAGTTGAATTAACACTTTTTTTTTGTCCTTTTTTGTCTTTTTTTTTCAGCATTTCCGCCTACGCCCTTGGGGTTTACAACGCCGCCTGAGGGTTTATCAGGCCGGTTTTGGAAGGAGAAAGTGTCCTGACAAACCCTTAGGCGATGTATAACAATTTTTTGGATTTTTTCGTTCATTATATTGTTTTATATCTTTTTTTATAGTTTCAAGTTATCCAGGGTTTTAACCTACGCACTACCCATGTGGCTTAATAGTTTTCATTTGATTTAACAATTTGCATTAGAATTAACACCTTTTTTAGGTGGTGTATTTAACTTCGTCGTGTTTTTTTATATATTTGGATCGTAAATCTATTTTATATTTGTATGTGGTTATAAGGTCCGACATTTGGCTGACAAAACGCCAAGTCAAAATCTAAAGGACCGCTAGAGGGCTCATGATCGCCTTTTGATATCATAAATATTCGAAATAAGGCCTATTTGACTTCAAATCGCCTTTACGTAGGTTATGTCCTAGGTTCTAGGCATTCATTTTTTAAACCTACGTAAAGGCGATTTGAAGTCTAATCAGCTTTAATCAAGTCTTTTTAGTCAAAATAGTGTTTCGAGTTTCATCATAAATCGAGTTTCTGGTACCAAATTGTTCTCAGAAATATTTCACGGATAATTAACGAATTTTGATTAATTTAAGCGTTTTTCTTGGATGTTCTTTGACCTTCAAAATTCGGCTGAATGACATCACATCACGTCTCAACCGGATCGAGTTTGGATCAAGAATAAAAAAAAAAGTGAATTATTCAATAAATGTCGTTTATAAATTTGATGATGAAATGAGAAAAAAAGTGTGGGGAAGAGTTAACTAATTTTATTGAACAATTTGGCGACCGAGTGAAAAATATTTACCCTAAAACCCGTCAATCCAATTTCTAAAAATGACTAAAATAAGTAAGATAAATAAATCACGCCAAATTAGGCTTTTCACAAAAAAAAAATTGAAAAAAAAACTTTAGTTAGATAGTGTAATCTTTTTTACGAAATTGGTACCGGTTCGTTAAGAAAAAACGATCATTTAGATGAAATTACATTGCAGTGAAAAATAAAAAAAAACATATTACTCCCTTTAGGGGTACTTCCATCAAGGCGGTTTACCATGCTGAGAGTCGCTTTTTCCTATTTCAATAATAAATGACCGATTAAAGCCGGTTTTTTGAAGAATTTGGTGAATATAAATCATTTCTAGATATTAACCCCGGTTTAGTTTTATTTTCGGCTATTTAGGGCGTTTAGTCCAAATTTGGACTAACGGAGCCCTGGGAGTTAAAAGCGCTCTACCACCGGAAATAGGCCAGTTGACCTCTACAGACCGACACGGCCAGAAATAAGGTTAAAAGTACTTTCCAGTGGTATCTATTTTAGGTACCTAGCTGTTACAGCAAAAATTTTCCCCAGCACTATACTCCTTATTTTGTTTTGCAAAATATTCTTACGTATACGTAAGTAGCCTATACGGTATATAGCCAAAAACTACAACTAAGTATTGATCCGTAAAACCGATCCATTTAGGCTCGGGTAACATGGTAAAAAAAATCTGGGGAAAATTGCAAATCGAGTTAAAAATCGAGAAAAGCGCGTCTATCACTTTATTTAGAAAACTGAAGATGTTGATACGATGATAGTCCTGTATGATGCAAATCTCACAATTTTAGAAAAATTTAAAAACTGGCCACTCCAAAAGTATGATCTAATTGGTGATTAGCAAATTTCTATTTTGCGCTCCACATCAAATTATGTTGAAACTTTCAACTTGAAAATAAAAAGAAAGATGAAAACATAAAACATCACACTAAATAACAGCCCTTAAACCTGGTTCGAATTAGTAAATTCTGATTACGAAAAAAAAAATTGGTAGTTAATTAAAAAATTAGAATAAAAGAAATGCGCAAAATACCATAATGCGAATATAAAATGCGTTAGAAAGGGAGTGGGGTACTTTCGCGACCATTTGTGGTCGTGAAAAAGCCCCGTTTATGAGTAGTTTCGCGACCACACCATTGGGTCGCGAATTTTTGTTCAACATATGATGTTTTGTGTGAGGTTTCGCGGTTTAAAATGGAAAAAAATGGTCGCGAAACCATATTTTGAACAATAATTCGAGACCAAATGGTGTGGTCGCGAAAATACTCATAAATGGATTTTTTCGCGACCATTTGTACCCTTCACCTTAGAAAGTGGAACTATATGTTTACAAGATCGTGGTTATAACGTCTGAGATTTTATCTGTTATAAGGTTTTTTTCCATTGATAAATTTAAATACTATAAGGTCTCAAGAAAAATATCATGTGTGTTTTTGTACGTGAGAAAGGAGGGTTAACACCCTGCGCTGTTATGTTCTCACTGGTTAGTGTACCTGTATTTGTATGTTCACCGGAATACCTATCTTTGTACAGAGGGGTTGGTTATAAGGTCATCCATTTGTGCCGTTATAAAGTCATTTTTTTCAAATTGCATTAAGGTCAAGTCAGTTTTTTAGACCTTGACCTCATAACCAGCCCCCCTGTACGAATGTTAAGCATTGTAGCTGTGCCCGTTTCCTCCGTTATCTTGCAGGTATTTTGCGAAAATTGCAAGATAAAGGCGCAGGGCGTCTATCGTTACGTTTCGGTCTTTCTTTTTTGTCTTTTAAAGGCGAATTTTAATAAAAAATATGATTTTTGTCCACTTTTGTTCACACCACAAACTCAAATTTCAAAATTTGTTTGAAAATTTTTCAGTTTTAGTACCATTCGCAAAAATATTCAGTCTAGGGTCTCGGTATTTTTGATGATTTAGACACTACTGAATATAATTTATATCGTATTAAAAATAGTAAAAAATAAATATTTAATTTATTAAAGAAATTTTGGAAGGGAAATTCATGAAAATTGAGGTTTTTAGGGTAGGATTATAACAGATTTTTTAGAATTTTATGTAAACCTTGTTGTACAAGCCGACTGAATTATTATTGGACAATAATCAATGCCATAATATTTATATAGCAAATTTAGCAGCACAAGAGTTTTTTCAAAATTGGTTTACGCGTAAAACACTGTTCGTTATGATTAATTTAAGTTCACATTTTTTTGGATTATTTTGGGTCAAATGTTCCATCCTTGATGCTCATGCAATGTAAACTTGAACACATGAGTTTTTATTGGAAGATTAAAACTTAAAAAAAAATATATTTACACAAATTAAAAACTGATCTCGGAATATAGTTTAAACATAAAATAAACCGAAAATATTTACTTGACTTATCCTGTTCGAAATGTGATGCTAACTCATTTAAAATACACCACCTAACCATTTGACTTAACACCATTTGGCTTAACAGTTTGCATTTGACTTAACAGTTTGCAATTGAATTAACACTTTTTTTGTCCTTTTTTCCAGAATTTCCGCCTACGCCCTTGAGGTTCATCACGCCGCCTGAGGATTTATCAGGCCAGTTTTGGAAGAAGAAAGTGGCCTGGCAAACCCTCAGGCGGTGTATAACATTTTTTTGGGTTTTTTCGTTCATTATATTGTTTTATATCATTTTTTTATAGTTTCAAGTTTTCCAGGGTTTTAACCTACGCACTACCCATGTGACTTAACAGTTTGCATTTGACTTAACAATTTGCATTTGAATTAACACCTTTTTTCGGAAAAAAAAGGGTTAAGTCAAATGGTTAGGTGGTGTATGTTACTCAAAATCAAAAAAACGATTAAAAAAATCATTGTAATTATTTTTTTTTCTTTTATATTGGAAATAAGTATATTTCTTTGTATTGTATATATACACCACCTACCTGCTTAAAGTAACAGTCAGTTTTATAAACAGTATCAGTTGTTTGTTCCATGTGTGGCTTTATTGTAAGTAGGTAGGCGGAACTGTTACTTAAAACAGGTAGTGCGTAGGCGGAAAAACTGACTGTTACGTTAAACAGGTAGGTGGTGTACATTCTCCATGCTCCCAAATCGTTACAAAATGAAGTAATGACCCAAATCGTTACAATGTTTCAACCACAAATTCTAATAATTAGGGAACAGGGACATGTGATTCTTCAGAAATGGTTACCAAAACGTTTAAAATGTGCCCTAAAATAGTAATCACGGAAGAGAGTTTAAAAAATCCTAATACTGTATATTAATTTTGATGTCCTAATGACCTGGTCAGATAACCTATATAATTAGTACATAGATTCTAATTTTAACCCAATCTTAAATGTTCCCCAAATTAAGGACCTGGCCAGATAGATGACCTGAGTCATTAAAATCGGACGAACGTGTTAATTTATTCATTTTAAAACCATAACGTTAAAATTCAAACATCTTTTGTCTACTGAGAAAAATAGTTGGGCTGAATTGGCCAATAAGAGAGATTTATCATGTTTAAGCCAATCAGCGTTAAGTGTTATCATTTTTCAAAAAATACAAAAAAAATGGGCACATTCATTTATTTTACAGGGGGGTTGGTTATAAGGTCAGCCATTTGTGCAGTTATAAGGTCAAGTCAGTTTTGTGAGTAGCATGCTTTTTGGGAAAAAAATCTTTAAAATCATGTCTTTTTACGTTTTTTTCGGATGAGGACCTCAAGTCAGCTTTTTAGACCTTGACCTTATAACCAACCCCCCGGTACATTTTTTTTAAATCACACTTTTTTAATAAAACAATGTGTTTTTTTTTTACTTTTTTTATCACTATAAAATCATTGTTTACTATTGATATAGATATAGTGTCTTATACCCAAAAATTCTTAAAATCTTAAGGTAACCCTTGTTGAAAAAATGTACAATGAAAAAGTCGTTCGTAGTAAATTAACGCCATCACCATACTCTATTTAGAGCGTTATTACGCAACCGCTTTCAGCACTAATCTAATGGAACAAGATCACCAGCAAAAAACCTTTGGGTGAAAGTAAAGATGCGGTCTTAATAAACCAGATATTCGCTTTATGCATCAGATTTTCTAACAAAATGATTAGAAAGGCCATGGGAAAAAAATTTTGGCGAATAATTACGCAGTGATGAATGTGATCTACGATTTTTGTTTGTTTTATGGTGTAACTACATGATAAAAATCCGTGTATCCTGCTCAAGCAAACTCAATGAATAAATCAAACGTCATGTAAAGTTTTTTTTTCAATAACTATACCTATTTTCATAATTAACTCCTATGGTCCAAAATTTGCCCTAACTCCTAAAGAATTCACGACAAAAAATTATTTCACTCTAATATTATTCCGTGTTGAAAATGAACCAGTTGAGAAATGAAAGAATAAAACGAAGATTGAGTCAGAACATCTCGTCGAAGAAGTGGTTCATTTTCAACGCGGAATGACGTTATAAGCGCCGAATTATGCGAAAAAATGGACTAAATTCTCTGTTATTTTAAATGTTGTAATGAAAATGTGTGAATTTGTTTTAAATAAAATGTTGAATATAATTTAATGTCAATTTGTAACGTTTTTTTTAATTAAAATTTAATCCGCTGTGGAAAACTTTTGCATATTAAATTTATGATAACTTAACATCTAAAAGGCTTAAAAAACCCTAGAAACTCAGATGTGCCATATGGCACATTTAGTCATGCAACTCTTAATTTCGAACATAAATATTTATTAAAAATAAAACATAATATGCGAAGACAAAACGACATTTTGATTATATGATTTCTCGGGCGTCTAAAACGTTCTGCGGCAAAAACTTATGCAAAAAATAATACGAAAAAATTATGACGAGGAATTTTTGTTCTCTTCTGTTAATGAAAGTCAAATATACACCGGTGCCGTGTACGACGCTCACCTAATTATAATCAAATGTAGATGGCTTTTTTGGCCAAAAAAGTAAACAAAAATATATTTTTTTTCTTTTTACCTGATGGAACTGTTTGTTTCATAATCTTGATTTTGCGCTTTTGCTTTACGCCTTATTTTTAATTTCGGCCCACGCTTGTGGCACAACATGGCTGCGGCTGGTCACCGTGACCAAATACTATCTTGTTTTTTGTTGTTGTTTTCTTCGGCTCGGTTTACTCGTCGTCAAAAAAAAATATAAAATTATTTATTAAAAAAAAGGTAATATTTTTCAACAAGTCCGATTGTTCTTCACGGTTTGCTGGAACTCAGGTGTTTTTTTTTGGTTTGCGGTTTCTTCTCTCTCACAATATATCTCGATATTTTCCGATTTCGAATCGTTTATTTTCAAATGTCTTTTATTAAAAAAAAAGTATGCAGTTTAGCAATTTACAATTGATAGTAAAACATAAACAATAAAAAAGTCCATATTATCAAGATCGTCAAGAAATTCTTAATGCGTAAAGTATGACGGTCTAGAGGGCGCTGGAGAGCGTGGCGGGGGAGGTAGGGAGAGAGAAGCTTCGAGAAGAGAGAGAGGTCCTCCACCGCTTTTTCTCCTCCGACTTAACCACACCACCATGCGGCGCTAGATGGATACTTTTTGAGCAGAAAAAACAGTACGACGGCGACAATGACTAAACTTCCGCACTCATCGTCGATAGAACAGTCCAACTTATAATAAATACTTAAAGTTCAAAGCATCCGCTTAGTAAGCAGGGCTTGTTGCGAAATTGTGTATTCAAATATGACTAATAGCTACCCGAACAGTTGATATACACCACCTAACCATTTGACTTAACAGATTTTTTTCCGGAAAAAGGTGTTAATTCAAATGCAAATTGTTAAGTCAAATGCACACTGTTAAACCACATGGGTAGTGCGTAGGCGGAAATGCTGGAAAAAAGACAAAAAAGGACAAAAAAAAGTGTTAATTCAACTGCAAACTGTTAAGTCAAATGCAAACTGTTAAGCCAAATGGTGTTAAGTCAAATGGTTAGGTGGTGTATAAAGCAAACAATTATCATTAAATTGAAATTAAAATGAAATCAAAATAAGACCTAACCCTTTTCTTTTGTATATCCCCTGTTAAATTTTTATTATTGAAGTCATGCAAATAAAACTAAAAAAAGAACCCTAAATCTTAAATATAGTGAAATAAAAAGTTTCTATACTTTTGTACACTGGGTGCGCCGTTATCTTTCACCCCGTTATGTTTCACTTTTTCCCGCCCGTGCTGTTATGTTTCAGTTTTTTTGAGAAAATATTTTCCTCTAATACATGTTTTTATATGTTAAGCCCTACGCCGTCATGTTTCACTGTTTTCCGCTCGGGCAATTATGTTCACTATTTTTCGAATTTTTTGTGAAACATAACGGCGCACCCCGTGTATACTAACACGCGCGGACTACACAGGGTGTGCCGTTATGTTTCACAAAAATATTCGAAAAATAGTGAAACATAACAGCACGCTCGGGAAAAAGTGAATCATAACGGCGCACCCTGTGTATTGGTAGAAGTACTTATATGGTCGAAGATCATTAACAATTTCTTTATGAATTTCCGCCTACGCTCTACCTAATTGTTTGAAAAACATTTGGCCCCTTTCCTTTTTCGACTCAACAACATCAACACCAGGGTACACCATGCGGCGCTAGATATGTACTTTTTGAGCCAAAAAAAAACAGCACAACTGGGACAATGACTAAACTTCCGCACAAGCCGATAGAGTAGTCTGACAATACTTACAATAAATAATTGCAAAGTGGTCATTTCGTCATATGCATTTTGGGTGTCTTTATTATTTTTGAAATTGCACATCCTGTGCACCACCGGCACATCGGAGTTAACACATGATTGTTAAACCTCTGCGGTCTTACTTTCTCCAATTATAACCCCTCATCCGGCGCTAGGTGCTCGAGCCCTAATATATATTTACAATAAAAAGAAACAATGGCCAAAGAAACAACATACAATGAATACCTTTTTGTTGCCCACCACACTTTCTAAACTAAAAAAAAAAAATTCAAAATGAAAAGGAATATGTTATGAAAATTACATGACGAGTAGTGTTGAAAAAGATCAATCATGGACGACATGTGAGAATGAACTCCACTCGTTTGATCATCGAACGGCCGACAAACTCGTTTTTGCTCATGTTTTGTAAGATAACTGCTTATTAAACCGAAACCCAATTTTACCTCTTTTTTTAAATGAATGTATTTTCACAACGTAATTATGAAGCTGGTGCTGTAAGAGTAATAAATCGTTTACAATTATTTTAGATCTAGGTAGAATACTTGTATAACCAATTTAACAAAAAAAAATACGAATATTCACATCAAAAATCTAAGTACAAAGTGGTTCTTATTGGCCAACTCGTTCAATGAAATTTTTTGTGATAAATTATTACTAAATTATTATTATTAAATAATTTAACAAAAAAATAAAGGACTGAGAATCCAGTTAGACTTTAGTTACCGGTTAATTACCTGTTAACCGTATGTCCTAAATGGTTCGTTTGATTTTAATTTTCAATCAGTGATAAATATCAATTTTTTTTTACAAAATTAAAAACAAACAAACGAATTAACCGGTAAATGCAGTCTGACTGGATTCTCAGTCCTTTAATTTTCCGTTTAATTAAGCTCATTGGCTTAGTAGAGAAATAAAGGAACCTTAAATTTTTTTTTTATTTTGCTGAAACTTCCCCTAATTCGAGGTCGTAGATCACGTTTTTTTTTTTGACGAAAATTTTTTTTATCCCATCTTCATCCCTTTTTTGACGATTCAAAACCGTAAAAATGGGTCAAAATGGGTCGTGTTGGTCATCGGCTGTCAAAAAAGGGATGAAGATGGGATCAAAACGACCTCGAATTAGGGGGGACCAGCCTGGTCCGACCAGGGATGGAAAAAACGTGTGATTTTGGCCAAAATGCAATCACACTCACAAAATCACAGAAATCACAAAATCACAAACGTTTCAATCACAATCACGCGAAAAAGGGTGGACACGCAGTTTCAGCGAAAAAAAAAGGCTTTTTTTTCAGGTACCTTTATTTCTCTACTAAGCCATTATCATTAAAATTATGAACGACTTCTTCAAAAAAATATATTCAAGTCGTAATAACGAGCCATCGGAGAAGGGGAAAGAAAATATAGGACAATCATCCTGGAATTTTGGTTGCGGTACTGCTGGATATTTTTGGTCATCTCATTGGTCCGTCTCTCGGCATGAGTCATTACTGATGAGGATGACCAATCAAAAAGCTTAAATTTTCAGGCTGATAAACTCGTTCTGCTTGTTATATAAGCGAGCTGTTAATTAAACCGAAAGCCCATAAGCTCTTTTTAAATGAAATATTTTCACAACGTTATTATAACGTTACGTTTCTGGTGGTGTAACAGTTCGTGCGCGTAATTATTACAACTTTCTGTGTCTTTCGGACAACTTTAAAAAATCTGTAAGATAACTGCGTAGTGCATATAAATATAGATTTGCCTCAAAATTACAAAGTGTACATCTTGAGGTACATTTGAAAAAACATTAGGTTGGAAAAGGGTGCACATCTAGAGGTATTTGCAAATTTTCTTTAAAAAAACGCACACCAAGAGAGACATGCACATCTAGAGACCCCTGACTTTATAATCTTTAAAAATTACGCCGAGAAAAAAAGTTTCAATTGAAAATTGTTCACATCGGATCTCATACGTAACAAGCAATTACTTTTACAAATTACTTTTGGCTTTTTCGACCATATAAAAATTCAATGAACAAACGGTACTTCAAAATTTACTTTAGAAATTATTTCGAGGAATAAAAAAAAATTAAAGTTACACATAAAACATGCGTATAATTAATAACGGTATGACCAGACTTGGAAAATGAAACAAGGCCTTCGCGCTTAACTGTTACATGCATGGGGGTATCCATTTGTTACAAGTGTTTTCATGGCCAGTTTCCCCATAATTGGAACTCACAATTGTCAACAAAATAATATGTTAATTAACATGTTGGCATAATACAATATGTAATTCATCGCTTAAACATGAATATTGGCCTTCAACAGTATATTTTAGTTTATTGTTTTTTTTTATTTGAACATTTATTACCAAGTAATTGTACAATTTTCATAAAATTTCGAATTTTTACGCGCGCCATTAACCTTTGAACACATATTTAAAACAGTTCCCTGAACACATCGGGCCGAATTTTTTCCGCCTCATCGCTCGTTATGTTCTAACCTACGTAATTTTTCACTACAAATCAATGGTT
>SCLG01000354.1:0-28615 GCA_004367875.1 Oikopleura albicans
ATTTTTTGTCTATCGGAAATCTTGCTTCAGGATTCAGCATTTTTATCCCATCCGTAGATGTGGTTTCCGAATTTGCCCATTTCGATCTCTGATAACAAATAATTATAGTTATTAATTATTATATAATTATTATTATCGCCGAACTTTGAAGTTCAAAAAGAAAAACCAAAGGAGAAAAACGTTTACCGCGCTCACCCTGATTGGCTGGCTCTATTATCTTTCTTCTCAATGGACCAATGAACTGCGTCCGACTTCATATTACCCAAAAAATATATTTTTTTCTTTACTTCAATATTTATAAATAAAGAGTTGAACAAAGATTCATTCGTAGCTTTTTGGTTGCTTTTTTAACTCCGTGTAAAATTTTAAATTCTATGAGAGAATGAGCTACGGTGGGCAAGTTCAAAATGGTGTCCGTGGGCCACCGCCGGGTCCGGGCCTACAACCAAATGGCCCGCCACCGTCCAGTCGAGATATTCAATTTATGCTCGATGAGAATTGCCAACTTATCCAGTCCATTGTCGACTATCAACAAAAAGGATTGGATTAGACTTGTCCCTATTAGGCTGTCCCATGTTTTTTTAGGGTCTCTAAATCAAGGGTCTCTTTTCCGGCCTAATGATGAACTACCACTGATACAAAAATCTCATTGTAGGACTCCAAGTTTTAACCGTTAGATATTGACAATTTTAACTCCCAGGGGGAAGTGCGTGTAAATGGACACGCAACGTGTTTTTTCGTCGATTTAAGGCATATGGAGGCCCCGTAGGGAAAACGGGTATTGGTGACCGGGTCACCGTGACCCCCCTTCAACTTTTCGAGAAAATTCGATTGACGGTGTTTTTTGCGTAGGTTGGGGATTTTAAACAGCTCTCTAGGGGGGCCTGGTGGCCCAAATCAATTTCTGAACAGTCAGATCGACGTAGTTTGACGAGCTCTACCAGTTTTGGCTTTACCAGTTTTTTGAATTATTGCGAATTAATGTGAATTTTTTAAGTGCGTGTTTATTTACACGCATTTTCCCTCTACGGGTTCCCAAAAACTCCTTCCCCCTAAGAGTTAAAAATACAGTTAGGTGTGCATTTTAGATTTCCGAAAAACGTGCACATCTAGAGAGGCAATGTTCATTGGGAAATATGCCATATTTTCGAAAAAAAACAGAGAAAACTCGCCCTATTTGGTTATTTTATGTGAGATTACCTCTAACTGTCAACATACATATAAATGTTCTCGCTACATGTTTATTTTTCAACCGGAGTTTTGTCACATAAATTTCACGTAAGTGCCTAGGTGATACAGTTTGATCCAATGAATAAACAATTCCAAATGGAAGAAATTCGAACATTTCCATTTTTTCAGTAGCAACTTAATTATTTAAACAATATCCGGGGTTTTAAATGCAAATTTATCAGTTTATCGAGGTAAAAATGGAACGTGTAGTAAATGTTCGACTTCTCTGACTTGTCCAATGTCCATCGTCCATTTTTCACTTGATATATTATTACGATACCTTAATTGTAAGAATGCGTTTTGTGGGAAAATCCTAAGGCTTCGAAATACTAAAGTTATGTCATAAGTAGGGGGCATTTTTATTTACCCCTTCCAATACATTTCCTAATAGGTCGCACGTTATAAGCAATCACGTAGTTATTGCTAATCCAAAAAAGGCTTAATACAAGACTGCGCGCCATACCAGAATAAGTTACACAAAAACTTGGTTTACTTGGCCACTGTTGCTGATTCGCAAGGTTCAGGTATGGGACTTGGACCGACTGGCCCAAATCCTCATAGCCAGACTCCGTCCGGTCACACTCAAGGGACACCTACTCAACAAGGTAATTTAATAGACATATTATTTTTTTCTTATAAACAACAATACCTACTCGCGATAAGAACGTTTTTCATTCTCGATAAACCTCGAGTGTACATTTTTAGACTTTTTGGTGAAATTTTTGGCAAAAACGTCCCTATCGGGAGTAAGTTCAGTTATTAGAACGTTCATTCTATCTAGGAAGGTTTTGTTTAACTATGATGTTAACACTTTCGGTATAAAATGCAAACTTATGGCGCATTTTTTTATGTCTTTTCGATTATTTGTTTGTTTTAATGTCTTAATATTCGCGTTTGTTTTTAGGCGATTAAAACTTACAAGGTCATGTTAGTTTTAAGAATTGACCTTATAACCACTCCCGCGCTTCATATTATATTTTGTTTATTTCAATTGAAATAAACCCGTGCGATGTTATCTTGCAAGTTTGGCGTAGTAAAAAATCCGGAAGATAAGGAAGGTTTCA
This sequence comes from Oikopleura albicans, assembly GCA_004367875.1. Taxonomy (NCBI): domain Eukaryota; kingdom Metazoa; phylum Chordata; class Appendicularia; order Copelata; family Oikopleuridae; genus Oikopleura; species Oikopleura albicans. The sequence continues at coordinate 2,295 of SCLG01000354.1, forward strand.
ATCTAAGCTGCTGTTTCAATCTAAGCTGCAAGATAACTGTGCAGTGCGTAGGCGTTTTTTCTGGTAAACCAGGTAAAACAATTTGCAAGATGACAGCGGAATGGGTGTACCTTTTGATCCTTTTTTGATTAATCACGAAACTTTCTCAATAATCATAAATTCAATATTTATAATAAATTCAATATTAAAGGTTCGTACAGTAATGGAGTTCTCAACGGCCCACCAAATATGGATAGGTCAAAACATCCGTACCAAAATGGTCCCTCAAATGGGCCGACATCGCAGACGGCCGTTCAACCACCAAATGGTAAGTTATTTTTTGGTATTTTTTTTAATAAACTCGCTTGTTTCAGGTCCCGTGCCGAGCACTAATGAAGTAACCAAACAAGAGCGAAACGATTCAGTCATGGTTAGTAAAACTTGAATACATTGTATATATTTTTTCAGAAGATTATAAGGTCTTATAAGACCATATGGACCTTATAACCAACCCCTACGCCCCGCCCTACGCCCTACGCCCCGATAAACGGTGATAGCCTATGTATTATCTAAGATTTATCTATAATGAATTTAATTTTTTATTTTGGAAATTATTTCACCACAAGATAGAAAAATACCTAATACTTTTCAAACAAGAGCCACTATTTCCTAAATGTTAAAACAATGATATAGCAAACGACGTCTCAGGGACCGCCAAATTCGCATCAAGGGCAACATCAGGCGCCTCAACAACAGTTACAACAGAAACATGTACAGCAGCCTCCACAGCAGTCAACTCCTCCACAGGTGCCACCACAACAGCAACAATCACAGCCTGTAGCGCCGTCAGCGGGAGCCCAGCAACAGCCAGTACAAGCGGGCCAGCAACCAGGTCAGCAGCCAGCACCAGTGTCACCGGCATCGTCCGGCCCGCCCCAGCAACCTCAAATGGCTCCACAACAAGCTGTGCCTCAGCAACCGCCCCAAGCGCCAAGTCAACCTATGACGCAACAAGGCATGTCGCAGCAGCTGTCTCAACAACATGTAATACAACAACAACAACAATCCCAACATCTACAACAGGCTTCACATCAACAACAATCTGCGGTGCCCAAAACACATCAGCCGATGCCACCAAAACAACATCCGCAGCACCCACAACATCATCAACCACATCCGGCACAAGCGCATCCAAAGACTCATCAGCCACCAGCGCCAATGCCGACCAAACCGCTTCATCATCCGACGGCACCGCATTCAATGCCCACAAACCCATCATCGGTTCACCCAGCTATGCACCAACAACAGCAAATGGGGGGCCCTCAGCCAGTTAAATTAAATCACCCACAAGTGAATGCGGCGCAGATGCAGCCCCAACCACCGACCAATAATCCAAATCAACCACAACATCCAAGCACCGATGTTGAAAAACGGGACGCCCCTGAGGAACATAAAATAGCTGAAAGTGAACAAAAGCCAGAAGCATTACCGACTCCAAAAGTACCGAGCACGATACCCGGTAAATAACCCAATTACGGGCCCGCTCTCTAACCTAATTAGGATTTACTAAGCTCTTTAAGGTCATTAATAATGACTCATTATCATGTATTTTGATAACATTTGTTTTAACCTCTTTTTGTTTGGCTAATTTTATGATGAGATTTTTATTTTATACAAATTATGCTTTTTTTATTTACGTCTTACGAGCTTAGTAACTTGTTGGTAGTTTTTATGTATTTCTTAAATAAAATGAAGCACAGGCCCTGTACTACAGGGGGTTATTTGTTCAAGATGAAAGTCTATTGTCTAAAGTCCAAATGGGAACAAACATGTTTTGAATATGAATCTATAACATCATGTATTTTTACTGGTTTTATCCTTCAAAAATTTAGCGTCGCACCCGGCTACAGTTGCTGCTCCAGCGCCAGTAAGTGCTGCTAAACCCGCCCAACCACCGCCTAGTGCGCATCCCCCACATGGACATCCAGCTCATGGGCCGCCCGGACAATATGGAGGACATCCTGGGGCACATCCTGGTGCAGTTCAGCGTTTTCCATACCATCAGTACCCTCCACAGGTGATTTTCTCTATATAAATATTGTAATGAACAGCTGAGTTCAATATAAGATCCAACTGGTTTTTTATAGGGTTTTGTTATCAATGATCTGTAACAAGTTTAACCATAGTTTTAATCTTAAAATATCAGTCTAAGCCAATTTTTTGTAATTTTGGGTCAACCTAAAACATCTACCTTACATACACTAATTACTCGTTAACCGTTTGTAGTATTATTTTGTCAATTTAAGATCCATTTTTTAGTACAACCAAATGTATCCGGGACAAACTGGTCACCCCCAAGGACATCCCAACTCCGAGTACAATCATTATATGCAAAGTTATGCCCGACATCCCAATCATGCTGCCGCAGCGGCAGCTGCTGCTCAAGCCCAAGCGCAAGCCGCCTCGGCACAGAACATGTCACAAAATGATGGTAACATGCCAGGCCAACAGTTGCCACAACATCCACAAAATAATCCGACCTCAGTTCAAATGGTTTGAAAGAAAAAAATATAAATCATTATAAATGTTATACATAAATGTTATACATTGTTAATCGTCACTCTTGGATAATAACTTATTATCATATTGATACTTGGTTTATTAATAATAACCCAAGCATCAATATGATATATAAAAATAACACTGAAAGAGAAACAATAATAATTTGGTTTATCGAATTGTCTCTAGGTTGTCTAATTATAAATTGCTGTAAATAGGACGTTCTGATAGTCATTTAACCAGATTTTTTGACGAGGATCAAACATACTACTGAGGGTGGTAGTAAATAAGTCTGACATTGTGAACGCTTTATGAGGTTTTTTTCTCTATTTAGACCTTTAGGTAAAACTGACTTCATTTTTTAGCTTCACCTTATCACCACACGCCTTGTATTATAAAATTTTCCAGCCAACTGTTTTTATTGTAGGCTTCTCCGTCGAAACCACAGCCACCCCCACAGCAACAGAGTACACCGCCACAGCCCACTCAACAGCAACCACCATCTGTTAAATCTGAGAGTCCGCAGATTCAACAGCAAAGTGCCGTTAGTCCCCATCAGAGTCCAAACCTTCAGCCACAGCAACCCGTACAGGCCGCCGCGGCGCCAGCCCAAGCACCACCACCGCCACAACAGCAAGCGCCGCCGCCGCCACAACAAGCACAGCAACAACCGCCACCACAACAGCAGCAGCAACAGCCACCACCACCACAGCAGCAACTTCCGACTTCACAACCGTCCGCACCACCGCCTGCGCAAAGCGCAGTGCCACCGCAGGCATCTCCGCAGCAACAGGCGCCCCAACAGCCAACGCCGACTGGGCATGGGCCGATGATTGGCAACATGATGCAGCCGCCACGAGCGTCTCTTGGTCAATCGCCGGGCCATCCTGGTCATCCGGCCGGTCACCCAGGCCATCCAGGTGCTCACCCGGCTGCGCATCCATCGCAGCCTGGGCACCCGGGTTATTCGGGCCATCCGTATCCGCCCCAAGGATACCCGCCACATCACGGCTATCCGCCGCGAGGACCACACGGATATCCACCACGCGGTCTCAATCCGTATTCCCATCCGTCTTATCCCGGCTATACTCCTACCTCTTATCCGCAATATCCACAGTACCCGCCACAGTATTCAGGTAAGATTGGAACAAATGTCGGTCAACCCTTTCAACAAATGATTCGCTCAGGATATCCACCATCGTATGGTCAGCCCGGTCCAGGCATGGCTCCACCACGCCAACAATATCCGCCGTACCAGCAGGTTAATTTTTAATTTTGGGTTTTTTTTTTGAAGGTCTTGGCACGTGATATGCTTTCTCTGGTTTGTGAATCTGGAGAGTACTGTACAGTTACTCACGGTTGCGCCGCCGATTCTCGCCCTTGAAAGTATTTCGCAGACGAGTTTTTAGCTCAACGTTCATCAAAAATTAGCTCTCAACTCTCTTATTTTGAATCTGTCATAAAAATGTATAATAAACCAAAAGTATAACGGTGAAGGAAATCCGCAAAAAAAAAAGAAATTTTTTTGTTTTACTTTAATACTATAGTAGAGGAAATCCGCCATAAAATATTTACAATTGTTATTTAACAAATGCATCCTTTCATTTTTTGATGTTTGGTCTAGATTTAAAATAATGAGGTCATTTTTATAAGGTATTGAAATTTAGTAACACGTTTTCATTACATGAAAAAATGGCACCGACGTCGGTATGAGTCACTCGGCCGACTAAATTGGTATCATGTATTTTTGGTGGAAAGTATGAGAGGCTGAAAATGCATAAAAATTTGCGTCGAATTCTCACTTATTCATTTTGACATTTGAGTCTCTTATACTTTCGACCAAAACTACATTTTCCGTTTTTGAATATCTAATTTTGTAGCATGCTAATATAATTTGTATATACACACGTATATTTTTTTTATTTGTGTGTATATTATTTTTAATATATTTTCTGAGGTTTCCTCTTTATACTGTAAATACTTATAGACGATTCGATTTAAGTAAGTGCTTATATGGTGAGCAAATAATGAATATCACATTTAAAATTGTTACAGGGGGTTGGTTATAAGGTCATCCATGTGTGCCGTTATAAGGTCAAGTCAGTTTTTTTTGCACTAAAGTCAAGTCAGTTTATTTCCCATTGGAAATCATGTATTTTTTTACTTTTTTTTGGGTGAATACCATATTCCTGTGTATTTTAAACATTTTCTCGATGACCTAATGCCCACAATTTAATCTGTGATATTCTTTTAAGGGGAGTTAATTTTTATGAGCGAAAAAACTTGCCATTTGTTTCCGCGTCCAAGAACCTTACACTAAACCATCTTATTTAAGCGAAAATTGTAGACGCAATATCACCCGTCGCCGTGAATTGACCAATAAAAACAACGAAATATTTTCCGACAAAAATAAGTGTCGCTTTGCCTGATATATATATATATAATTCGTGTCAAATAGGAAATTCTCCGTTTGCCGCTACTTGAGAGAAAGTGGAACAAAGAGCGGGAAAAACAGATTTTTTTGTTAAAAAAGACCACATACTGCCATTTTACATACTTTACTGTGGGTGCTATGGTGTTCCCTATTGACATCTGGATAACAGATTTACTGCAACTATTCTTGTCTATTTTTTTTTATTATTATGTTTCCTTTTTTCATTTAAAACACCGTTACAAACTTAGTTGCATGAAACTTTTGAAAGTCATTATATGATTATTTAGGTTACGAATTTATTATAAGTTTGTAAACAAGTCTTGTCAATTGAATTGGTGCAAAGTACATTTGCGATTACGTCTACAACTTTACTACAAATAGACACCGTCTGAATTAGTTTTTTTTTCGGCGAAAGGGTGATCCGTCGAAAATTTTCCACTCGAAAATTTCGGCGGATTACACTTTCGCCAAAAAACACAAAGACCGATTACAATTGTACCAATTTAATCTATGCTGTTTCGCCGTCATTTTTAATTTATAATATATGTCAACTAAATGACACCTTGATAGCGATAATTTATGGGCCGTACCAGGACATCACGATTTAAAAAAATCCAATATATACGCTGTTCCGTCTTGTCATAGTCGGTCTCATCTGAATATCACCATTAGAATATTCGTAGTGGTTATTAAATATACCGTTGAATGATAAAGCAAGTTTCCGGTCTTCATTTTTTTTGCTCAGGCCGCCGTTAGGGTTTAAAATTTGCGACTGCTATTAGTTCAAGGCTATAATGATTTTTTCATCAGTGGTCGGGCTCTATCTTTTGGTACTACCTTTTATCTGTATTGTAGAGTCTTCAATACAGACAAAAGGTAGTACTAAAAGATAGAGCCTGATCAACGGACGAAAAAATATCAATATGAGTCCCTACAATATAGACCCTCTAAAAAAAGTTGGTACCCCTAGATACCAAAATTCGGTAGTAATAGCATTGAGTCGGCATTCGTGTTACAAGATGCCGATATACTCTAACAATCAGCAGGAAATTATTTTGTGCTTGATAATCATACAAGGGGTGGTGCTTATAACTTATATAAGTATTTGTATATAAGCACAGCCGATATAAGTTATAAGGTCTTTGTTTTTGTTTAGCCTAGTCTTATAACAACACTCCTGTACATTTTTCGATCTTGACAGTAAAACTCCCCGCTCCAAAGAATTTTTTTTTATAATAATATTTTTCTAAATATAATTTACAGGGGGTATGGTTATAAGGCCAAGTCATCTTTTTCACTTTTTTCAGTGTAAATTTTGAACGACACGGTTAAAAAATACGGGTAATAATTTTTTTATAGAAATCATGTCCTTTTTTCACTTTTTTGGGTTTAAATTTAGAACGACACGGGAAAATAGGGGTTATATTTTTCTATAGAAATCATGTCTTATTTTTTGGGCAAAATCATGTTTTCTAAAAAAATTAAAAAATGATTATAAGGTCAAGTCATTTTTTGGAGTGCATTAAGGCCAAGTCATTTTTTTTTGGGCTTGAACATATAACCAGACCCCCTGTAGTACATATGTAAAATATAAAGATAGATAATACACAGAAGATATTTTCATTTAGAAATGTGTTTATTAAACCCATGAAAATTTAAGTTTAGAACACCGTCGGTATATTATAACTTGACCCTGTACATACTTCATGTTCGTTTCTATTGCCTTAAATTTTATGTTTTTTACCAGGCGGAGCAGCGTGTCCGTTAAGAAAACTAATTCTTTTAATAGACAAAAAATTTGAGCACGATAATTTCATATCATTAGCCAATTTTGACCGTACCAATTTCATTTAAAAGTTACACCATATTATACGATAGTTCAGTAGAAAACCAGATAAGTGTTGGATCCTTTATTCAAACTGCGTACTGTAGAAGTTATGTAAACATTTGTTTCGAGTCATAAACATTGTAAAATGGACAAAACAACCAATAATAATACTTTATCAATGTATGTTGAGTAGTGTTGAAAATGAGAAAAAATGATTTTGATAGAAGGATAATTAGAAAAAATAATCAGTTACATGCCACTTTGCTAACTAAAGTCACAATTTTACTCTTACATGAAGTTAGGCCCGAACTTTATCCACAAAAAATCCCGGGTTTTTTGCAAGGGTTCCCCATTGGTCCCCATTGTATACACAGGGTGTGACGTTAACAGGCATTTTTTTTTTAATTTTAAGACTTCATATTAACGACACACCCTATGTATTTGAAGCTACATAAAAAGTTAAAAATAAAAACAAATAATTACTCATAATTTCAGAAAAAAAAAATCCTACGGATAAAACATCATTTGATTTCAGGCGTCACCCACAATATTATCTTTTTTGTTAATAATTAACATATTTGAGCTCGTGCTTATTATTACGAAAACTTAAAACAACGAAAATATTTTGAATATAATATAAAAAAATAAGATATACGATAACTTTTACCTGGTAAGATTTTGCGGACATTTTCCGGTTCCTTTTTTTTTGTCATGTCAACCTTTTTGTATGCGTGAATCTGTCAACAGAGTATTAAAATAAATTATGATTTTCTAATGGAGAGAAGTTTGACTTTTGATAAATATTTAAAAAAATGGATTCCAAATTACCGTCATATGAAGAGGTGGTGAATTTAGATGTTGGGTTCGCAAAAACTGTTGGGCTCGAAATACCAGTTTTTTACGGCGCGCCTAAGCTTTTTGAACAGAAATTTGCTAAGGATGCTTAATTTTTTTTTAATTTGTGAACCCAAATTTGGACCCACGTGCTTTATCGTCTCAAACTGGATACTCGAATCCAGCTTTCCAGACATCGAATGTTGTAAATCAAAGTGAACCCTCAAATACTCACCATGTTTACGTCATTCAACCGACCAATACGGTGAATAGACAGAGCTTACACATTCAAGTGCCCCAACTTATACTATGCGTGCGATGTCAAGGTATGAGCAAACTAATGATACATACAGTCCTTAATGCTATTCGGGACGCTTTTTATTCTAGTAAATGGCTTCCTTATAAGGTTGAATGTCCCAAAGTGGTTTTCAATGTTTTCGGGTGATTTTCCCGATCATAACGTCAGCCATTTTGAGCCTATAAGGTCAAGTCAGTTTTTGTTTCAGCATAAACCATATCTTGCTTTGTTTATTTGAGGCTAGACCTCGTCTGGGGCACATTTTTTCTATAGAAACCGTGTCAGTTTTCAGACCCTGACCTTATGACCTACACCTGTACAAAAAAGGTTAGAGTTCAAGTGAAGTCTGGGAAAGCTCCGTGAGTTTGGAAAATACGGGACCCAACCACTTTTTGTCTTAAAAATCATAATGATTTAGGAACTCATATGACTCGTACGCAGTATTCGAGTTCATCGACATTGTCTTGGTTACTTTGTTTTTTCATGTTTCTGTTTGGGTGTTGGCCCTGCTGTTGGATTCCATTCTGCTGTGAATGTTTCCGCGATATAAACCATTACTGTGGCAACTGCGATGCTTACATCGGCACTTATCGTGCAGGGTGTTAAATTTGTTTTCTGATTTCTCTCCTTGACACAATATTGTTTGCATACCGGTAAATAGAGTAAAGATTAAAAATCTAATTCCTATTCGTTATATTTAAAGAAAAATGGAGTGTAATTCCATTGACTATCGCATTGAAATAAATGTAAAGACATCGGGAAATAGTAATTCGCCAACACCGCGTCCGATGATTTTAATACAATTTAAAGGCCAAAAGGAAAGTTCTTGAAATCGCCACACTTTTTTTTTCATTTTTAAAGTGGGATTATCAGGCAAATTGTGGCGAATTCAATCCAAAAGTCTTCGGAATTCATGCGTTTTCACGTTGCCGAGTTGAGTCATTGCATCGAGTCACTTCAAGACGTACTCCACGAAATGAAAAAACAGTGAAATTTTATTTTTATAAGTGATAAATTGTACATATAATCATTCCATTGACACTCTTTGAATTGGTCGAAAATGCCACTTGAATAACGCCATATATATGAGTAAAGGAATATATAGGTAGAGAAAGGTGTATTCACTGCATTTTATTGGTTGAAATTTTTTTGTTAATTTCTATAACAATTTTTTTATTTATAAATTCTCGGTTTTTAATTTTTAAAGTAACAGTTATTCGTTTTGTGCTTATCTTGAAGCTTATTTGGCGCGGTAATTATCATTTCCAATAATTTACCGTATTGGTGGGAAATAAAGACAGATATTTCTTTATTCATAGACGTTATAACCAGCTTGTATTTCATGTGAATCGGTTAAACCTTACCATTCCATTGATACAAAATATATTCATTCATTATTTCATTCTGCAAGTATTCATTATTGTGTTAAGTCTAGACACTGAAAATAAACAAAATGATGTAAATATTGTTCCCCAAACACCTTTTTGGTGCCCGCTATAAAAAAAGACAAGTGCCCGATTCTCTCTTTGAAGTGCGACACTTTGGTGCTATTTTAAATATTGAGAGACGTAATTACAAGTGTTAGACGTAATTACAGTTGTACTCTATTATTTTTCCCGGTCTAAAAAAAAACTGTCGGCTGACAACTAGAACTTTTTTGAATATTTTTTATTTTTGGTTTTGAATTATTTAAAGTTGCGTATAAGGTTAAGTCAGTGGCTACTACACCACTGGCTAGACTCTAGCCTTATAAGTTATATCAAAATGATATCTTTTTAGTATTTTACGATGAGTTTAGTTTTATTATGATTAATTCGACGTCCTCCAGGGGTTTGGTTATAAGTTATAACCAAACCTCTCCGTGGAATTAATCATAATAAGACTGACCTCATCGTAAAATGCTAAAAATATATCACTTTATTGTATTTAGAGTGTACATTTTATACTCTTAAAAATGTTTACTCGAGGTATTTTAAAGTCCAGATAGCGATTTGTTTCGTAAGTTTTATTGATGGGTCAGTTTATTATACACCCTTATATGTATGTCATTTTAAATCTTCGATCCTTGTAGATTGTATTACTTGCGACATTTTCGAGCAATGAGTAAAATCCCTAAACTCTTTGTATTTGATCTTGATGGGTGTGTTTGGGAGCCAGAAATGTATGAATTATGGGGCAGTGGTTCGCCTTTTTCATATAATGCAAAAAACGGCAATTTAATTGATTCGAGAAGAACGGATGTATATCTACTCGGTGCAGTGAGGGAAATTATGTATGAGTTAAAAACAGACGAACGATTTTCGAACTCCATTGTAGGAGTCGCGTCAACTTGTGACGAGCCAAACTGGGCGCGCGAATGTTTGGAAAAATTCCGCGTTGGGCCCAATTTAGACATACCACTTGGCTCTATTTTTGAACACTGCGAAATTTATAAGGTAATGCAAAAATTACATCCTGTATATACTCCTGTTATTCTATAATACAAATCCTCCCTAAATACCATTACCATTATTTACCATTTTGGAACAATTGCCTATCAACAGGTAGTGTTGGTTATAAGGTCGGTCATTTGGACCGGTATAAGATCAAATCAGTTTTTGTTTTGCACTAAGGTTTTGAGTAAGTTTTTTTTTTCAACATAAATCATGTCTTTTTGAACTTCTTTCTGAGAACCGTCCAATTTTTTTTTCGCAGGGTTATAAGGACAACTCAGTTGTGCATACGTCAAAAATAGCTAAACTTTAGGGAGTAAGGCGTGTAATTAATTTCTCGTTGTCAAACTTCGATTATTCTACTGGCGTGGTGCTCTAACGGAACTACCAAAGTTAAGAATGCCCTACTAACACTCTTTACGCCAAATACGGACGGTTTTTAATTTTAGGTATTTTTTATTTTAAGATTGTGCAAGGGAGTTCATCTTATCTTTATACAAAATTATAAAATATATACGTATTTAGTCTTACGAAGGGAAACAAAAACATTTTCGTGCATTAAAGGCCAAAACCGGTGTCGATTATGAAGACATGGTTTTTTACGACAATCAGATGAACAATATGAATAATGTATCAAAGCTCGGTGTCACTTGCATTTTCACGCCAGATGGTGTGACGAAAAAAATGTGGGATAAAAGTTTGGAGCAGTTTCCTATGCCCGGTAAAATTATTCGATAGTTGTTATTATTCGCCGGCGTATCGACAATGCTACTGCAATACATATTCTGCAATACATAATTCTGTCTTCCCCCCATTTTATTTTTGTTTTCCATAGGATACGTTCGCTCTTTCAATACATTCTTCGACGACAAATGAACATGTTTTTAATGGGTAGTCAATAATTCCAATTTCTTGTACACAATGGAATAATATTCAATGTTAAGTGCTTGTTAGGGAATAGTTTTTTAGGGTTTGCCCTTTTATGGAATGTTTTTATTTACCCCTTTAGGGGTTTTTGAATATTTTTGGTGTTTTGGAACCGTTTATTATACGAAAAGTTCAGACGCTGTGGGTTGTAACGTCAGCCATTTTGACCGCTTTAAGGTCAAGTCAGTTTTTTGTGCACTAAGGACTAAAAAGTTTTCTTGATTTTTTTTTTTTGATTTTTTGTGGCGAAGACCTTCCCGCTGGTACAATTTAATGCAAATAAAAATTGTTAAAAAAAATGATTTCTATAAAAAAATGTACCAGCGGGAAGGTCTTCGCCCCAAAAAGTCAAAAAAATTCAAGAAAACTGTTTAGACATAAAAAAACTTTAGGTCAAACTTGACTTCAGTTTTCAGATCTTTGCATGATATCCAAGAACGCCTAACCAAAGGGGGCCATGTTTTCTTTTTTTTTAATGTTTGCCTACAATAACTTTCTGTATACTATATTAATTACGGACTATTAATTACATTATGTATGAAATATTTTTATTTCTAGATGGCTAGTAGTGAATCGCCTACCGTCAAAAATCTGCCTAAAGTGTTTGTTTTCGATCTGGACAGTTGTCTTTGAACGCCCGAAATGTATCAAACGGGCGGAAAACCATTCAAAACCGATAAACAAACGGGCAATGTCCGATGTTGTAAAGACAGGATTGTGCGTCTCATGGGCGACTCCCGGGCAATCTTATATGAATTGGCAACTGAAAAATTATACAAAGATTCAATAATTGCAATTGCTTCCAGAGGCGATGACGAACGGCATGAAAAGGGCTGGGCCAGGGATTGCTTATCCAAAATGCGCATTGGTCCCAAATTGGAACTACCTTTACTAAAGATTTTTGGGCCAGTCGAAATATATGCCAAAAATAAAAGCATTCACTTTAAAGCAATTCAATCGCGTACGAAAGAAACTTACGGAGATATGATATTTTTTGATGATAAGATGTACAATTTAAAAACGGTCGCATCGATGGGCGTAACATGTGTCTATACACCGAATGGTCTTACCCGAGAAATATTTAATAAGGCGCTGAAAATTTTTCCTCGCCCGGAAAAAATAATTCAATAAGGTCGCTTTTGTAGCATACCACAAAAACCTTTTTGGTTCACAACTATAACAGATGTTTGAGTATTTCTTTTTTTGTAGACCTATTGATGCCAAATTTTTCAAAGTTTTTTTCGAAAAAAATTTCCGCAATCATCTGCATTCATATGACGAAATTATACTCCAAAGAGCGTTTCTAAGCTGTCGCAATTGAATATTTTAGAGATGAAATAGTTTTCCAAAAAATATGTTTTTAGAAAAACAGATTGTAGATACAGAGTGAAGCTAAAAAATTGTTATAACAAATATTTGTTTATGAGCGAGCACTTTTATACGATTAGGTCTTTCTACGTCGACAAATTGACCGGTTGGATCGTGAAAAACCACCGTTTTTTGTATTTACCAGTGTTTTGTTGGTGTACGAAGGCCTAATCGAAAAAAATCATATTTTTGAGACACCTTAAAAAGCCGTCATATCAATAACTAGCTCTTCTCAAATCATGCTTTTTCTGTTTATGCTAAAAAGGTACCACATGTATTTTCCCTTTTCTTCAAAATGAATCCTATTTCTTTATTATTCTAGATATTAGACTGTACGATAACTGATACATTACTGTTTTTCAAAATTAGTTCGTTTTCGACGTTTAAACGCGAAATATGAGTTTAGAAGGAGATCATAGTATACTTCCACGAATTTTTTCCCGACTTCGACTCGCTTTAGACCAAATGGATATTGCAGAGTCGCTCAATGATTTGGAGCATCGGTTAATTTCTCTGCGAGATCGAACCGCGAGCAAAATTGAGCCCACCGTTGCCCCTGTTTCGAACGCGGAATCAGTGGAGGTAAGAAATTATTACTGCCTTGATTGATGACAGAGGGTAGTCCAATCCCAGGACAGCAAATTCCGGGAGACGTTTGAAAAATAGTTCGATTCGGGGACCCTTGTTGTTCCAAAAAAAAAAAAAATTTGTTCAGCAAAATCAGTTTTTAGACCATGACGTTATAACCAACCCCGCTTGTAGTCAAATAATAGTTTAAATTTATATTCATTTGAATATTAAGGTGCTATTCAATTCAATGCAAACGCGAACAGATGACCTCTCAAAGTCAAGTTTAAACGTTCTCAAGCATTATGCAAAAATGGACGTGGATAAAATGACTCAATCTGAACTGTATTTTTACAAGCGTTACGTCGTTCCTGTTATTCATCTTCTCAAATAAACATCTCCTTCTTCGAATATCAATTCAATAAAAAAAATATCACATCACTGCCACTTATTTCTGCATCTTTTTTTATAAAAAAATAACTTTTGTTTTTTCACAAGGCTCAATACGTTATATCAGAGTTGTAGATCACGTTTAGATTTCATGTACTTCCAAAATCAACTCAGTATCGAGAATTGTTTCGGCATAGTATGCTCTATGTCAAATAGATGTTATGTCTAATAATTTTAGGAGTTATTTTATGCTGATTATAAATCGTTAGATATGAAAATTTTCACCATTTTTCTTTTTGCTTGAGTCCTCGCATAAATAATTGACAAATACTTGTGCGTTAGAGAATTTAGCTGCACAGTACAGTGCATACCAAACGTTTTGTGCTAGAGTTCTACGTCTATTTATGTTTCTGTTTTTGCCTTTTCTCATTTTATCTCAAAATTATAGCTTAGTTTGTAAGGAACCTAAATCGGGAAACAAGCTGGATAGAGTAACTGTCACATTGACCGGAGAGTTTCGCAATTTCAAACCGGAACAAATGCATCCGGTCAAATGTGATGAATTAGGTGACAAAAATGATCAAATGACGGTTCTATCCCGAAGTTTAATACATAAAAAAATGATACATCGATACTAGTCGTCAGCTTTTGCGATTTTGGTTCTCTTCAAAAAAGTTACCAATACTAAGGTCAACTTGAATCATGTTATAAATCCGTATAATTTATACCGGTATAAATAAATTCAGGAAATAACTAAATTATATCTTGATACAAGTGAGCAGATTCCTGTATTTTCCTATCATTCTGTTCGAACAAATATTTGTTTCTTCCCGAAATATCCATTGTTTTTACTGTTCATACATTATTCACGTATATCGTTTATGCCAACTTTGACTATTTTAGATTTATTGTTGATTAAATGTTGTGCGGAGGAACTACAGCGGTTAAGCCCGCAGATGAGCAGGCTTCCGGTTTATTATCTACCGTAGAAAGTAGTTTATTGGAAAAGGCTGGCACGTCAGGAAAAGGTAAACTAATGAGATAAACATTTTAGTACGTCCGCCTAATAGTGTAAGGACTGGGATTTGGTTGCCTAAAAGGTCTTATGTACTAAAAGTTATTTATTTATTTTTTTTGAAAATAATGTTTCTTTTATTAAATCATGTATTGTTTGATTTTTGAAGGCCAAATAAGGTCTTCGCATTTTTGGTCGTTCAAACGGGAATTTACGTGTTTTTTAATCCGATGCCTTATACCGACACCTGTACTTGAAAATTGGTTAAATTTTAGCGGATTTTAACGTCATAAAATTAAAAAAGCTCATTCAATATATTCATAACTTAGGGTTATTAAAAATACATTTAAAAACATTAAGATCACGCCGGTTTTTGACCCTAATCTGATCTTCCTAAATGTCAAATTTCTGTCTTTAGAACACGTTGATAATTTTTTTTAAGTCCAATTGATCTCATACAAAACGCAAGTAGTGGCCGGCACCAACTACTTCATGAAAGTGACGATTGGGGAAAAAGTTGTTCATGCTCGAGTCTTCCAGCCCTTACCCCACACTGGCCAACCCGCCGAGCTTCACTCGATTCACGAAGCTGAACACACGCAGGAATCTGAAATTGAGTACTTCTGAGTGCGAACTTTATTATACCATGTTCAATCGACCCCGTTTTAATTGGTATAAAGTACAAACTGGATATCCACATAACACGTATAAAACCATTTTAAAGGAAATAATTTTACAAAAGTTTTTTGGAGAAAGTTTACATTGAAATTGTCTCAACGAATTACACCAAAAAATCACATTTTTCTAAAGGTCTTTTTGGAAATGGTCTTTTGTTTTGCTAATGGCTTAACAATGAAAAACTAATATTTTTTAACATTTTAATAATGGTCTTTTTTTCATCCAACACAAAATTTACTTTGTGAACAGGCGGTTTTTGGGCAATTTCAAAAATTTTAGACCCAACATTTTGCAGTTTCATCTCGAACACCGTTTGTCAATACCATAAATATTGTTTTTTTCCGCAATGTTTGTTGCAAAAAAAGTAAAGTTTGTTTTGGGTTAAAAAGCGAAATTTATGCACATCAGAAGTAATTCAGTTTGTACTTGATACCAATTCAAACTGTGCTGGTTAATATTCATACGACTCTGTAGTTATTTGTATTATTCTACTTGATTCTTCAAAAATGCATTTCATTCAAAAACAAATAAATGATTAGTAACACAACTGTTGATATTATAGATTTCCAAATGCATCTCTTACGATTTTGTATACATTCAACCAGAATTCGTCAACAAGTGCTATTAAATCTTTTGCCCACGGCAGACAAAATTTATTGCCAAGAAATTACAGGCCGGATCCTAAGTAGTTGACGAGTTATTTTAGCGACTGTTTAATCGAGTCGAATATGACGAAATATGGTATTTTTTTGAAATAAAATTTCACATGTTTTCGGTAAACTATAATGATATATCACGTGAAAAAAAACAGAATCAGCATGTACAAATTTTCGTGTATTTTGTTATAAGTTTTTTTGTTCAGTAATATTTTCATTTTAAACCGTGGGAATATATGTTAAAAATCGGCACCAACTGAATTGGAATCATTTATTATTCGTTAGAGGGTCAATTTGACGACAAAAAAGGGTAAAGTGGATATAGGGTAATCTATCGACAATTTTTCACATTTGTGACTTTAGTCATTTATAGGTCAATCCATTTTTTGTGGATAAAGTGCAAGGGTGATAAAGTCGACAAATTGCTCTTTCGACATTTTAAAAATGATTCCAATTCAGTCGGTGCATCACGTTGTTGGTTATAAGGTCAGCTAGTTTGGCCGCTATAAGGTCAAGTCAATGTTTTGCACTAAGGTCAAGTCAATGTTTTGCACTAAGGTCAAGTCAATTTTTTCAACACCTTTTTATAGGGGCAATCAGTCACAAAATATGATCCATACATAGATGACGATGCTCAAACTCGTCGCATTTTAGGTCGGTTAGCACTCAGATATGCCGCCCATAAATTATTAAATGAATCACCACATTCGATTTTGATTAATTTTGGGGAACACGGAAAACCACAAATCGAAAATCTCAGGCTAGGACTGCGAAATTATAGCAACAAAATGAAAGCCAGAAATCGACCATATTAATCAAAATTTTAAAATTCTTTGATATTGCGTATACATCGCATAGTCTCGATCAGCATCTCTATCTCACATACAGCTTG
The DNA here is from genome assembly GCA_004367875.1 of Oikopleura albicans. Lineage (NCBI taxonomy): Eukaryota > Metazoa > Chordata > Appendicularia > Copelata > Oikopleuridae > Oikopleura > Oikopleura albicans. The sequence goes on from SCLG01000354.1 coordinate 19,152, forward strand.
TTTGGATGGTACACAAGGGTTGGGATCAAACTGCAATACTTATATACAGGGGGCTGAATATAAGGTCTGAGATTTTACAAGGTCAAAATAATCTGCGTCCCCTTTTTATGGCACTGTTTTCCCTATTATATTTGATCCCTTAAAAGTTTGTGTATGTACGGCAGCAACTCAATCTGCAGCTCTTCGTGGAATAGATATAGCTGTACGGAACAGACCTTTGGGGGTTAAAATAACTGAATCGGAACTTGTTCGTCGTTTAAAAGTATGTAGGAGACCTTGACGAGATTTTTCGAGATTTATATTGTTAGATTCAAGTTTTGTACGTACTATGTTTTTAAGCAAAATCGATCACTTGGCACCGATAATGAATGGAGCCAAGTCTTGTTATTTGAGGATCCAAAAGATCAGCTTAATGAGTTTTACCGATTTTGGGCAGTTAAGGAAGCAGTGCTCAAAGCAACTGGATATGGAGCTTCGGTTATGAGACCATCTAGAATCGAAATCTTAACCAATAGTTTAGGTGCCTAAATTCATTGTAATTTTTTATACCATGTGTTTATTATTTCTGTTAGGTTCCCCATAACTTATGTCACATAATACGACCATAATAGGCAGGCATCGAGGGTTTTCGGAGAAAGGCCACTAGATGCCCCTCAGGAGGGGCCAGGGTTGCAAAAATCGACAACCGACGTGTGTCCATAAAGGACAAAAGAACAAAAAGAGTTTTACAACCCTGGCCCCTCCTTAGGGACCTCCAGTGGCTTTTCTCTGAAAACCCGCGATGCCTAATAGGCACACAATTCAAAATCCAAAACAAAAAAAATATGGATTTTTTTTGGCTTTAGTTAGTGCCTTTTATGGTAAAATTTATTTTATTTGGACTTATAGTCATACGGTATTTAAAATGCCGCATTTTCCAAATACAGTTCAGGTTATCAGAGGTTTAGTCGTGGTATGATACAGTCCTTACGGCCCGATACGGTTGTTATAACGGCCTAAATACGGTTGTTTCACCCCATGTGTTTACAAAACGTCCAATAATGACCAATTTTGGGAAATTAACCCCATAAGGGCCACTATTTTCGAGAAATAAAAGCCGCCCTAGTGGCAGTAAGGACTCTACTTTAAAATCCATTTAGGGCCGTTTTGTGTTTTTTCCTAGTCTTATAAGTTATAACTTGTAACTCAAGCCTTGAATCACAAGATATTAATCCAAAAAGACTACACTTCTGTAACCATTGAAAAAAAATTTACAATATGTCAAAAATGACCACTTTTGGTTTAGTTCAAGCACCAAAAAGAATTTATGAGAAATAATTTAGGTACCATAGTTTAAGTATGCATCCTTTTGAAAGTAAGCAATTGTATATCGATGATACAATTTTCTCTATAGACAATGTGACGCAAAACGCGCATGTCTTTGAGGAGTCACTCGTTGTGTCTGGGACGCATTTTTATCTCGCTGAGACCAGTTTACTGCCCGAACAAAGTGTGGCCAATCACATGACGTTTACAAATATGGTTCATTTACAAATCGATGAACTTGAGGAATGCTTTTAAGGGCATTCGGACGTACATGAGTATAATGTTGGCTTATTATTATCACATGCTCAACAAAAATCCAATTTATTTATTTGTTTTAAAATATCCCGTGTCAATTAAATTAAATACTATTCTCAAGAAGTGTGTTTTCAGGCAGATTTACAATTTTTTTTGATGCTTTTGTTTAAAAGCGAATTAAATGACGTCAAAGTGTAAATGGAAACCAATAGTTTTATTAGACCTTAGGGTGTCAAAAACAATTTTTTGAAAGCAAAAATCGTACTCTTTGAGGCGTCGATGATTAATAGATCCTTGCTCATTTTTGGGACGTTTTCGGTTCTCGAAAATAGCGTCCGAGAAAGGAGCATCGTCACAAAAAAGGATCATTTTTCTGTAAGAATGGCCCCATTTTGGCCGAAACTGATTTTTCGCGAAAGTGTTTCGAGAACATCCGTATTATATAATATTCCATCCTATTCTATAATATTCTATGAAAACAAGAGTATCCAAATATAATTGTTTTATTTGGTTCCTTAACTCACCGTAAAAAAAAATTCAAACTTTTGCAACCTACGCAAAAATTTCGAATTTTTTTTTTTCAAAATAATTTTGAATATCGTTTTCGGTACTCCTAAACTCAAAGTTTGTGGGCACTGGGCCGCCTACCGTAAACCCTACATTATAGACTATAATTTATAGTGAAGTTTAAAAAATCCCGCCTTGCCGGCTAAAAACGACGATTAAATTAAGGAAACTGTAAAAAATATAAGAACTAAAAAATGATATAAAAGATATTTAGCGCATGACATAAAAAATGAGTAAATTCTTGAGTACATGGGCGTTACGCCAAACTTGGGCGTAGAGGTTAATAATTCAATTATTGACTTGCTTCATCCAGACCAAATTTATGAGACCGTTTTTTTTTTGTTTTGTTTTATTTCTAGAAGTATCCATAACATTTTATTTTTTCGAGTTCTATAATTTTTAGTTCGGAATTTTTTTTTTTAACCGAAAAATATTATTTATTTATTTTTCAGTTTGGCGCTGTTTGAGTTGTTATTCTTTTCGGTTATCCGGATTGGCGGATGAATTGCGCTCTTGTTTTTGCGATTTGAAAATAACAAAAAAAAAATATTTTTCATACTTTTGAGGAAGAAAGCATCACAACGAGACTAGAGAAGAGAAAGTTTCACACATTTTCCTAATAAGGACTGTTGTTTTTCTGCACTGTTTTTTGGCTGCAAAAATACTATGTCACGTTTTATCCAGATGATTATTTACTTAATCCAGTTATAAGATTTAACATTTTTTTTTTCTATCGAAACACTTTGACACAGCATATAGACTTTTTATTTTTACTTTTGAAAACACACAAAAAAGAGAGAGAAAAAAATGATTCCACGGAAATTACTTAGAGTTGTCAGAAGAGCCGTTATGACTGGCCGAGAATCCGTCCCATGGCTTCAGCAAACACTCGAAAAGAATGATCCAGAGGTATTTATTGCTTATTATTACTTTTTTAAAGATGTTTTTTATGGGAAAATGAGTTTGAATTGTAAATATACTTATACTTATAGGACATGTGTATTTACTTTGCAATTATAACAAGGCGTTTTTTGTCGACACCCTTGAGTGGATGCCTTAAATGCCGAGACCTTACAGATTTTTAGGCCAACCAAAGTTTGGTTACCATTCTTCAAAACGTTGCATGCAATCTAGAAAGTTTTTCTAGAGTACCCAATAGGGTGAGTCAGGTCGTTAGGAAAACAGGTATCCCATATGATATGAAAAAAAAAGAAAATCAGATTATACTTTTTGTAAATTTTTTCACAAGTTTTTGAAAAAAAAATTTGGGTACTATCTTGCGGCCTTATTTTACACCACCCTAGTCTGGCCAGTAAAAACCTAATCGGGAAAAATAGGTAGCTACTAGAAAAAGCTCGGAATGCCTTTGAGTTAACCGTCGTTAAATACCGTCATTAAGGTCTTCAATATTATTAAAAGCGAAAAAAGTCGGCAACGTGGTGGACTAGAATTGATTGCTTCGGAAAATTTCGCATCAAAGGCTTGTTTAGAAGCGCTCGGAAGTTGCTTGAATGACAAATATTCCGAGGGCTATCCCGGTGTCCGCTATTATGGTGGAACGCAGAACATTGACACGCTTGAACGTCTTACAATGAAACGTGCGCTCGATGTATTTAGGTAATGAACCGAGAATTCTACAATAATCTTTTATTTTTGCACACCTCCCCTAATTTGAAATACAGGGGGTCTGGTTATAAGGTTAAGTCATCTTTTTTGAACTAAGGTCAAGTCAATTTTATTGTGAACCATGATTTTCGGAAAAAAAATCTTGAAAATCATGTCTTTTTACGTGTTTTTGGATGAAGACAAAATCTTCGGTAAGGTCCGAAAAGCCCATTAAAATATTCTGGGTAGAATATATTTTAGAGTGCAAAAAAAATCAAGTCAATAGAAACTCCCTGAAATAGTTAAATGAAATTTATATAATCAAAATTTGTATATAAATCACTATTTTTAATCAAAAATAAAATTTTTCAAAAATTATTTCTAGGTTAAATCCAACTGAGTGGAATGTGAACGTTCAGCCATACTCGGGTTCGCCAGCAAATTTTGCCGTTTTCACCGGAGTTGTTGGTCCCGGCGGTCGAATTATGGGCCTTGATCTTCCAGACGGTGGCCATTTAACCCACGGATTTTTCACGCCGACCAAAAAAATCTCGGCGACAAGTGTTTTCTTTGAGTCCATGCCCTACAAGGTAAACCAGGAAACCGGCCTGATTGATTATGATCGACTTGAAGAGAATGCCATGCTTTTCCGACCAAAAATGATTATTGCTGGAATGAGTTGTTACGCCCGCCATATTGATTATAAAAGGTAACCCATTTTTAATGTGTGTTTTATTAGTGACCATTAAAAATGGTCCATTTTTATAAAAAAAAATAAATGTACCCGCGGGTTTATCATATACATTTGTATACACATGTTCCTTTAGGACTTTTTTATCCCTAATATTATATGCTAAAATTAAAAAAAATGACGTAAACGCCATTTAGAATACTAAAAAATACAATGAATACAATTGACCTTACTATATGTTTTCAATTTTAGCACAATACGAATTTTTTACTACTTTAGTAAAATTTATTTACCCTTGGTTTATGTTTTCAACCCGATTGTTTTTTTTTTTGACAGATTTTTTCCTGGCAGGACTGAAGTCGAAAAACAAATTTCGAAATAACCTCCGAGGTTCACCTTTATTCAAAACAAAAAAAGTTTTGTCCTGGCTTGATCTTACTCTGGAAATCTTTAGAATAACTTATTCTGAATAAGGATACTATTTCAAAAAGTGCCTCAAGTGAATATCAAATTAAAATGAGTTTTTAAATAATGTACTAAGAATGCGAGCAATTGCCGACAAATGCGGTGCACTTCTTATGGCGGATATGGCGCATATTTCCGGTCTTGTTGCCGCTGATGTTATACCGGGACCCTTTGAGGAATGTCATATTGTAACAACCACAACACACAAAACGCTTCGGGGTGCACGTTCTGGAATGATTTTTTACCGAATTGGCAATAAGGAGACGCCAAAAGGACCTGTACCTTACAATTTGGAGCAGCCAATTAAGGAGGCCCTATTTCCGGGATTACAAGGCGGCCCGCACAATCACGCAATCGCCGGAGTTTGTGTTGCGCTTGGTCAAGCATTGAGGCCCGAGTTTAAAGAATACCAATTGCAGGTATTTTTTAAAACTTACATGCGTGGACTAACTTTGTTTATAATTTATGAATCATAAATTATGATACAAAATAATATGTATGTCGATTTTTGGCTATTGTTAAGTTAAAAAAGACAATTGCAATTCATTTGAATTATTTTCGATGAAATTAAAATTAGTCCCAGATGAAATACTAAAGTGAGCAACCGTATAATATTTTTGTCAGGAAAATAAAGTAAATACTAATAACTATCGATTTAATTATGTTTCCACCTATATAATATATCGGCACCGACTGAATCGAAATAGTTTCTAAAATGGCGAAAGGGTAAAATGTCAAATTTTTGTCGACATTTTACCCTTTATCACCTTTACACTTTATCACCTTTTGCTTTTATCCACTTTACCCTTTTTTGTCGACAAATTACCCTTTGAACAATTTACCCTTTCGACATTTAAGAAATGATTTCGATTCAGTCGGTGCCAATATATCCTATTCTGGACGGGGTTAAAATAACACATTGGTTGTCACAAGACCTACGTTATTCTATTTATGTAGGTTATGAAAAACGCCCAGCGTCTGGCAAAAACAATGATGGATTTGGGATATGATGTAGTAACGGGTGGCACCGATAATCATTTAATTCTGGTCAATTTGAAAAATAAAGGCTTGGATGGTAATAGGGCTGAAAAGGTGCTTGAAGCCGTTCATATCGCGTGCAATAAAAACACTTGTCCCGGTGACAAATCTGCCCTTCGGCCAAGTGGACTTCGATTGGGTGCTCCAGGTAGAATATTAAATAACTTCAAAATATCTTCAATATCTATTTTTAATAAAGTTTTTAAAATTATAACTAACCATTTTAAAGATTTTTTTTGTGAAAAATGGTCTTTAGTATGATGAATTTGGAGCATTTGTCTCACAACTTTAAAAATAATAACAAATCCAAAAAATCAATAGATATAAGTGGTAACCGACCCGTTATAACGTTATAACATATGTGAGAAATCGAGCTTAGATACTTTCACGTTGGCCCCTTAACATTCTGAGCAATTTGAGCAATACAGTCCTTACTCCCAATATGGAATTTTATCTCTTATTCTCGAACATTGCGTCTTTTAGCGTCATCTAGTGATTGACCTTTTTTGGACATTGGACATTTTACCCAACATAAATCGTCTTTATTGGGAGTAATGAATTCCTACATTTACATTTGGACTTCTATGTACGACAGAAATCGAAATAAATTTGTTTTAGCATTAACAACTCGAGGATTTATGGAAGAAGATTTCGAAACTGTTGCAAAATACATTCACGAAGCAGTTGAAATTACCCACTTCATTTTATCGAAACTGAACGGCGGCGCTAAGGCACCCTTAAAGGTAAATCAAGAAGCATTATCAAATTCAATTTTGTGACAAAAAATTATTTCCTAGGAATTCAAAGCAATGCTCGCTAACGATCCCGAAGTCCGACAAAAAATCGACGATTTGGGCGGAAAAGTGAACGATTTCGCAGAATCTTTTCCAATTCCTGGACACGATATCATTTAAAAAACATGGCTAAAATTTCTGCACAAAAAAAAATGACTAAAATTTCTGCACAAAAAAATATGGCTCAAATTTCTGCACATTCCCTCTGCGCAATTTGAATCAATCTAATGCCCAAAAATATTTTCGCGTGAATAAAAAATATTTCAATTGAGTGTTTTGACCTCTAGCCTATACCCAATTAAGATTGAAAAATCATGATGTCGGATAATGTTCCACAGTCGAATCCATTATCCCGCAAAATTAACAAAATTTTGGATATGAGGCTCGAGTCGGACAAGGAGCTGGTTGAGGCGATGAAATCGCTATCGCTATTTTTTGGTGAAAATTCTCTTCGAAATCGAAAGAACTTAAAATCTGTTATTGAGCGACGTGGTTTAAACATAAGATTGGGTGTCAACAAAATGCATTAATTACTAATGTGTAATTACTGTAACTCTTTCGATTACCGAAAATAATTAGATAACAATACACTCGTTAAAAACTTCGATGAAATCATCTCTTTTGGGACCTTTTTGACCAAAGATAAAAAAAATATCAACCTTCAAAATAATATGGTGCTGAATATTTGGTTATAACTTTATGTGTGTAGTAAGATACGAACGGTGAAACACTGTCTGGTCAGTTTTTTGTTGGTTGCGACACTCCTCATGAACAAATACAGTTAAGGTAAAGCTGTTTTCTGGTATTGACCTTATAACCATACCTGATGGATTACACCCTTGCGTGTACATTATTGGTTCCTTTTCGACAGGATTACATTACATTTGCAACAGGTGCTGCACAGTGCCGGAGTATAGGGGGCCTGGTTATAAGGTCTCAAGTGGTGACCCTTATAAGTTAAATGGTCAACTCAGTTTTTTTCATATAAATTGATTTACCTTAATGTCTTGTTACACCTTTTTTTGTATAAAATCATGTCTTTTGACACTTTTTTTTGGGAAACTTCAATTTTTTTAATGGATATAAAGTCAAGTCAGTTTTGTGGGCTTGACCTTATAACAAGATCCCCCCTGTGAAATAAATAAACATACATGATACACGGTGTACCGCCTGTTTTCAGTCCTAGTGTTCCGCTAAAGTTTGCGTCCGTTTATATTTTGAGCACAAAAAGCTTGCTACTACTTTGAAATTAGTACACATGAGCAATTTAAGTTTTTATGCGAAGGCACCCAACATTGAGCCAGGAATTTCTTGCCGATTTTAAAGTCCTAAAAGAACAAATCGACACCATCCGCGCTGAAGTGCAGAATATGAGTGATTGCTGCGAGGAAATGACTGATCGTCTTAAAAGTGCGAAGACCCAGACGGCAAGTTTGATTTCGAACACGTCAGATTTGCGTAAAGAGGGTCGCCGCATTGAAATGCGACAGCAAGCGGCCACGACCTTTATTGAAAAATTTCAACTAACTGCCGTCCAGCAGCAATCCTTGCGCGCGGCCCCGACTGACCCGCTCAATGATGCATTTTTTGATGCACTAGATCGCGTTCAAGAAATACACTCAAAAGTGAAAATTTTACTCAGGTCGAATCAACAGACGGCGGGGCTGGAAATTATGGAAGAAATGGCGCTTCATCAGGAAGCGGGATATGAGCGCCTTTATCGTTGGGGACAACAGCAAACACGAAGTTAGGGTTGGATTTTTGTTGTACATATCATATGCCTAAAAGCAGTCACAATTCATGCGCCCTTTTAGCACGTCGTCAATTTAAATGTAAACACAAATGTAGTATTTTGAGAAACATATGATTTATATGATATGAATAATATTGTTCGTAAGCGAGTTTAATACACGATACAGTCTGTATCATACAGACTGATAAAACTACAGGGGGTCTGGTTATAAGGTCAAGTTATCTTTTTTGCACTAAGGTCGCTTTTTTTTCGCAGGCCAAGTCTTTTTTTTTCAAGATAAATTATGTCTTTTTTCACTTTTTTTGTGTGTAAATTTAGAACGAGACATATACGTTTAGAACGACACGGGTAAAATACGGGTAATAATTTTTTTATAGAAATCATGTCTTTTCACTTATTTTTGGGTTTAAATTTAGAACTCGACATATACGATATTATATCGTCGATATAGATTCACTTAACCCTTCGCCGTATTAGTTGCAGCGTCTAAAAAAAGTTATAAAGTTCACGAGGAAAACTTTCATTTAAAAAAAATTTAAAAAATATATTTTAATTATATTTGGAATAAAAAGTCCGTTTACATCGGCAAAACTCAAAAAGATGTTCGTTAATTTTAGACCTAATATGGTGTCGGGTTAAACATATCTTGGACAATCCCAATTAGAGTCTTTTTTAAAGAGTCCTAAATAGGCGTAACGGACTGTAAATTGAAAAAAATTCAATCCGAACTCAAGTCTGACTCAAGATGAAGTAGAGGTCAGCGGTGTTTTGCAGCGGGCCATGCAAGCGCTTGCGGAGCGGCCCGTTCTTTTCCGCTACACGCTCGACGAGTACGCAACCGCTCGTCGTTCGACAACAGTGCGCGGATTCATTGATGCTTTAACCCGCGGTAGCCGGGACCAATCACAGCCACGGCCGATTGAGTTACATTCTCATGATCCGTTACGCTATGTTGGCGATATGGCCGCTTGGTTACATCAATGTGCAGGGC
>SCLG01000354.1:48210-59729 GCA_004367875.1 Oikopleura albicans
TGCAAAACTCATTTTACTCACTTACTCTTTGGTTCATATTTTAATTTCCTTCCGAATCCCTTAGGCAGATGCTTACCTGCTAGGAGTTTAATAGGATTAAAATCCTAAATTAAATAATTTAAAAACGACTGGAAAGCGTTATGAATTTCGGCAACTTTTGGACGCAAAAGCAAATGAGCCTGAACGTGAGGTGACGAATGAGAATGGGACGCCCGAAGAGCACGGGTACATGGAAACGCTCAAAGAGTCGCTGCGACGGCGCGATGAAAAAATTGCGCGCAAAAAACGCGACTTATATTTTGAAAAGCATGCCATGTTCAACCAGTACTTTGACGATGACGATGAGGAGTACGATGATTATGACGAGGATGATGACGAGGATCATTTTGGATCGTCCGAAGATGATTATGACGAGGATGATCCAAACCGACGGGCATTTCATTCGAGTGTTTATGATCAAGACCCCAGCCATCGCTGGACACCGTCAAATGGAATCAACAATGTTGACTTAACCCCCAGACTCGATTCATCCTCGAGCAGTCAAAATGAGTCGATGGAGATTGACAGTAGTCCACACATTGACTCGAATCCGGGCCAATGCAATAAACCGATTTATGTCAATTTCGAAAACGAAAATCCAGTTAGTTCAAATGTTATCAACACGGCTGCAGTTAGTTCAGCAACGAGCCTACCGAAACTACCCATACCTCCAACAGACCCCTTGACGTTAACGAGGTAATTTGAATTTAACGCACTTAATTCCTGTCATATGCTTCTGGAGACGCCCTTAGTAAAAGGCCAAATAAAGTATGTACCCCCTGCGCTGTTATCTTACAGAGTGTCCCGTTCGCTTCGTTATCTTGCAGATTTTTCATGGGAAAGTTGCAAGATAACAGCGCAGGGGTGTATTTTGTCTAAGCAACAGTATAAATTAATAAAATGAAGGTTGGTTTTTATGCGTTAACATTGTGTGGACTGTCGCTTAAAACCACATATTTAGATTTTTTTGTTTGCTAATCAAGTCAGTTTTTTAGCCATTGACCTTATATTCAACGTCCTGTATTTTAGTTTCAACATAAGGCCTTAGGGGATGCATGACAGGCATCGTTCATGAGCGGTTTTTTAATACTATAATTTCAGCTCTGACATGTCGGATGGTAAATTAAAAGACAATATTCAAAATGGATGTATAGATTACGAAAATAATATAGAGACGAATTCACTGCCAAGTTCAAACATTTCGTCGGCACAATTGGAATTAGCATCACTTTCAAAAAAGACAGATTCAAATGACAATTTAGGGACCGAATCCACAATAGTTCAACCCAATGATAAATCGTTCAGCCATAGTCATTCCAGAATGACACGGCATCAATATTTAGAAGATCAAGAAAAGTAAGTCTAAAAAACGACCAAACGCTTTTTTTTTCACCGAAAAGGCGCCCGATAAAGGCGGACCGTCCGATAAAGGAGCGAGGACTGAATATAATCCAAAAATAATAATAACGTAAAATAATAATGTTATGTAATAAAATAGTTTAATCCTGTGTTGGCCAATTAAAGGCTCATTTTTCAAGACACGCCTTTCACGAGCGAGCATTATTTGGCGACCCCTCAATACGTTCAAAATTAGAACTCCAACACTTGTACACTGATAAGTTTAGGATAGGTTGATGCTGTTTTTTCACTAGGCTGACACTTTTGCACTTTTAACGCGTCAACGCGGGCTTACAATCTTGATAGACTGCTTTTAACCATGGCTGTTGTGTTATGCAGTTAGCTTAATGGGGCCGCTTTGTTAAGAAATGCATATATGATTTAGTTTTTAACAGGATTATATGTTTAGAGAACGAAAGCGGAAACAACAAGAGAGCGAGGACAAAAAAATGGCTCGTTTGATATATCGCGACATAAATAAAGATATTAAACCACGGAGATCACTACCACTGAAAGTAACGGAAAAAGAAAACACTCCGAACGTGGTAAGAAAAGCGACTAGAAGAAAAACTCTAGCCGCCGGTACTGAAAAGCCGCCGACGCCGGTTAAACGGGGAGTCAAGCGGAAGCGCGCCGAGGAACCCGAATTAGATGTCGACGGAATAGGAGACATAGAATTAAAAAGCTATAGGCAATGGCTTAAAAGGTGATTCTAAAAATTTAATCATGTTCTTACAAGTATTATTTAGGTTTGTAAATTATTAAACTGGCTTGCCTTGCTTTTGTTAGTGATTGCAAGTAAATGGTGCTAATGCGCCGAAATAAACTCAAACATAAACATAAATTATGTTTTTTAGGTTTTTATATATCATATAATTTATATGATATAAGTCTAATTATATTTTGATCCTAAAAATGTAAAAACCTCTTTGTCGGTTCAACCTAAAAAAAACTCTAAAAAGCATAATTTTATAGTTTTTTCCTGAAAATATATTATTTTTATATATAACTTATATAACTTATATGTAACTTACATGAATTTTCGTATAGATTACGCATTTCTTATCTCCGATCAAAAATGACATCTGTTACATTTTCAGGAAGCCTAAAAAATATTATGTTCAATTTCTAACCATTTTATTTTTAGAGTTCGAGATAGAAGTTGTTTAAAACTGCCTCACAAATAGCGATAAAGGAACCAAGTGACAAGTTTTGTCTTTCTGTATTTTATTACTGCCTCCTTGATCCGCTTTATTTTTGTACAGTAAAAAAATGGTCGCTGCTTTACTCTACTTAGCCGAAGCTGCGGCTTAACCTCCCGTAGCCGAAATGGCAATTGACTGTCTCAGGAATAAAATATTTATGCACCTCCTAATTTGTCAATTGTATGCATTGGTTACCAAGTGATATAGTTAATATGTTGTAGTTGAAATTGAAAGATAAAAAAAAACTATTTTTTTCTTGGCTTCCGGTATTCAAATTATAAAATCTTGATGTATATATATAGGTACTTTAGGTAAAATACAGTCGTTGTACCACATATGAGGATTTTTTTTCTTCCGTTTTGTAAAATCTTCACTTATTTCAATGCTCAAGCAAAATAATTAAAGTGGCACTAAATTACCAATTCGGCTAAGGAGAGCTAATCCGCAGCTACCGAACGGACAACATTTACAAAATATACAAAAAGCAAATATCTACGTTTGTGTCAAGGCGCTGGCTGTTAACCCGTACACACAAAAACTATTCTATTTTTTTTTGTTTCATAAAGTTTCTCCATAAAATTCGGTGGGATGATATGAAATAAACGTAAATTTCACTTTTTGCTCGTTTTGATTACAATTATAGTCTTGACAGTTTTTCATGTTCAATTAAGTCCACAATTCAGATTGCTAAGCGTTAGTAATCATGGGACAAGACCCGATTAAAAACCCACTTTTCGATCCTGGTGGGAAACCAAAAGAAAGCAGTGAAAATAAACGGTCAGATCGCACGTCGCGACGTCAACGTGCACGCCGGAAAATGTACACATCGAGAGACTCGCCGAATGATCGTGAACAGGTATTCACAAATATGTTTAAATTAATAATTGTTAATATAATATCGCAGTGATTTTCAAACGCGAAAAAAATAAATAATGTTACCACTTTTTGGTAACGTTACTTGACAGCGCGTCTGAGGCCTATATGGCCGGTCATTGGTCTTTTTTGAACGCGCTCGGCCAATCACCGATAGGCAAATCACCGAAAAGCAATTTCCTTATTTTAAAATATTTTTGTATTACAGTCCTCCCCCTCTTAAGTGCCGCACTCAAGGGGAAATATGCATTTCCGCTAAAAAATTTTTTTCGCGTTTTAAAATCAGGACGGTAGTCTACCATAGGAGCTCCTAGGAGACTCATATGTTTCTGGGAAACGGCTTTTCTAATGAAGTGAATTTTTTGCTAACATTATTTTTGCTAACAAAAAGTACATCTCAATAACCACTACCCCTGTAAATCAGAGGTCGGCACTTGGATTCCAACCCAAATTTTACCCGCGGGTTGAACACGGGTTGGACAACGATTTTCGGGTTAAAAAAAGTCGGGTAAAACTCGGGTAACGGAATTCGGGTAAGAATTTATCAGGGTTTTACCCGCGGCTTGGAAAAAACGGGTTTTACTCGGATTTAACTCGGGTTACGGGTAAAGTTTGGACAAAAAATGGGTAAAACTCGGAAAAAGGGTGAAACCTGTACAAAAAATGGGTGAAACTTCGGCAAAAAACGTAAAAAATTCGTGATTGCTGGTGAGAAATCGTGACATATAAAATCCTTTCTTTTTTTTTATCGCGCAGCGCTTACTGGCTCTGCGCCGTGTTATGGCTTCATTTTGATTTTTCTCTCGGCCAAAATATCATTATTTTTTCTGACCATGTCAACGTCAGACGCAAAATGTTCTGTAAAACAAAAAAGTAAAGCAGAGAAATTGTCATATGCTGCGGTTTGCAGAGAAACACCGGAAAAAAATAAAGCAGAGAAATTGTCATATGCTGCGGTTTGCAGAGGAACACCGGAAAAAAATAAAGTTTGTCTCCGCACCATTTATCCAACACTTCAACCACCTGATTACGCCAATTTAAAGTTTGAGCGTCTATTTTTTGATGGAGTAGCTTCTCCATATATCCGATGCTCAAAACTTGATTTTGGATTAAACTCGGAAAAAAAGTGGAATTCGGGTAAACTCGGGTAAAACACACGGGTTGGAATCGGGTTGGACAACGATAATTCGACCTAGTAACTTTACCCGACTTTTACCCGCGGAATTGGAATCGGGTTGGACACAAAAAAAATCAATATGCCAACCTCTGCTGTACATCTCTTAACTGCTCATTATTCTAGAAAGATGGCAAAACCCCCAAGGGAAACAAGCCACCCCGAGAATCTGAGGCGAATGCGCCAGAACGTCCTGTAGATGACAATCCAATATTCAAACTTTTACGGAAACCCGGCACGGATGCGGGCGTTAAGGTCGTTTGCAAATTAGCAAAGCCCAAAATTGAAATAAGAATTCGAAAATTGGAGACGACGCGTCGTATACATCGCGACATATAACCCAAAAAATCTGTTGCCGATAGATCCCAAACTTGGGGATTTTTTAGTTTAGCTTTTGGGTTCTGCTAATTTACAAACGACCCTAGATTCTTGGGCGACCGCTCAGGCCCGATCGCCAAACGGTTATTGATCATGAGCTACGCCGAATTCGAAACATGGAGGCAACCCTTGATGTTAACTCGACAGCTACAAATCGCCCACGCAAAAATAAGAAGACGAAAACGAAGCAAAAAAATCGCGGCGCTGATTCAAATCGAAATTTGACCAAAGATGAGGAGTTTATCTTGGAGCATGTGACGGCATTTGTCTTTCGCCACCGCCGCACTCCTCCATTGAACCACCTAGACGATCGAAGCTGGGGTTGATTTTTTACAGAATAAGGGAGATAATTAACTATAGATCGCCCGGAATGAACATATATGTCCAAGGGGGGTTCGTCTTATTTTGTCTGATGATTGAAATTGGTTATAAAATCTCATTAAAGCGTATAGTTCTCCATATATGGACATACAGTGGTCTTCAAGAAAAGTGGTCGTTTATAATGTCTGTCCCCAAAAGTTCTTCAAGAAAAGTGGTCGCCTATAATGTCTGTCCCAGCGATTTTTTCATTCTATAATGTCTCACGGATCCACTTTGGTGAATAGACATTATAGGCAGCCACCACTGTACTATGAACAAGCATTTTTGGCAAAATTCTGCGAAAAAGAACCATAAGTATGGCTTTTTTGGCGAAATTTTGTTTTCTACGAGATGCCGCTGTGCCAAAACAAATGCATATTATACTTTTTTGTGCCCTATACTAAGAGTGTTTTTTGATTTTATCCAACCCAACTGTTAGCGTAATTTCGGCGCCGACCGACGGCGATATGACAAGATGGGAAAATGTGCTTAAAACTGAACACATCAAACGTGTTTCACCCCAACACATACCAAACGATAATGTTGAGTATTTTTGTTCAATATGTCTTTTGCGTATCGACAACATTCATCAAGGTCGTTGTTTAACGGAGCAGTGTGTCCTAAATGTTCCTCTTTGGACGTTTTGGAGATATTATTCGCAAAAAAGCGTCCCTATTGGGTGTAATAACTAAATTTTGGACGCGGTTAAAAAATATCGTTAAATAACAACTTAAGCTCTTCAACACTCAAAGGAGAAAAGCCACAAGTCCATTCGAAAACAGCTAAATGAGCTGGATTCTTTNTTGCATTTGCGACGAAAGCTTGAAATAAACCCCGATCGTATTTCCGTTCTTAATGCCGAAATCAACGACACGTTGAAAAGGATAAAATGCGTTGATATGAATGTACGCCAAGAAGTGTTTGAGCGAGTTAAAAATGCTCTAGCTGAGGCCATTCCGAATTGTGTTGCCGAACTATACGGTAAGTTGTTTTACTTGAACTTCAAGTCTTGAAGTCATTTGTTTTAAATTACACTCCATCATGGGAGTAAGGACAGTAAATTTAACTTGTTAAAGTTTTAGTTTTTATACATAAAACATACACTACATATCTATATAGATATTGCTATAGCAATTTGAAATAACAATTTCCAAACGGAAATTTGAAAACACTTGAATTTATTGTATTTAAATACAAAATTATTAAAATGGTATTTCGAAAGCAATTGTTTTTACAAAGGGGTCTGGTTATAAGGTCAAGTCATATTTTGTACACCAAGGTCAAGTCATTTTTTTCTCTTTGGTTTTTTGGGAAAAAATCTTTAAAATCATGTCTTTTTACGTTTTTTTTTTTGGATGAAGACCTCCCCCCACATTTTTTACTATAGAAATCATGTCTTTTTACACTTTTGTCATTTTGAACTTTTTCCCAGCACCTTGAGGTCTTATTGTGAAAAAAAAATCAGGTTGGTTATAAGGTCAAGTCAGTTTTTTCAAAATGCATTAAGGTCAAGTCAGTTTTTTAGACCTTGACCTTATTAGCAACCCCCCTGTAGTACCCCCTTGTACACTTTCGGCTTTTGAATCACCTATAGGTAATATATTCACTTAATATTTCTTAGCAATTAATGATTGGTCTTTAAAGCGTTTTGTTTAGGGTCCTCGCTCACTCAAACATGTCTCCCTGATTCCGATGTTAATATTGTGATCAACTTAGCCAATAGTAGACCGAATAAACTGTTAAGTCGCGCATTATCGGTTTTAAGTCAAATGGAAGCATCTGGCGAATCAGAGTTTCAATCTGTTTCGGAGCATTTTTATTCGTCTTCAAATAACTCCTCGGCGTTCACGCCCAATGTCAAGTTACTTGACGTTTTAACGGGTATGAAAGTCACCATTATTGCTGCTGATAATTCGACTACGCCTCGAATCAAAACTGCCAATTTAGTCAAGGTAACGTACATCCCCTAGCCAGTTATCGTAATAAGGTTGTGTTATCTAAACCAGGGCTTGGTAACATCCAGCAGGCCTTCCCAGCTCGACAGGACAGCTCATTTTTTTTTTAATTATGCCGAGCCCTGATCCAAACACTTCTTGAACGGAAACGTATCCATGGCTTCAAAAGGCATCTAAGCTTAGCTTTAGCTATTTTTTAGTTTTATCTTGATTTTGAGCCGAAAATGAATGATTTGGCGCTATTATTTCGACAATGGGGTAATTGGTGTGCCCTTGATGTGCCTGAACATGGTTCAATTCCTGCCTACGCGTTCACACTCTGTGTCATTTATTTCTTCCAACAACAAAAATGGTGCCCAGTACTTCATAATTTGACCGAGTGTCGGGTGAGCCATTCATTAAATTGCATTTTAAAATAATTAACTCCTGCAAGCCGGACATGCCGAATTGCCCCCCCCGTCTTTCATGAGCATAGAAGTTAGGACTTTAGTCACGTTGGTTATAAAGTTTTCAAAACTGCATGTAAGGTCATTTACAATGTGTTGAATCGGCACCGACTGAATCGGAAAATTTTCTTAAATGTCAAAAAGGTAAAATGTCTAAAGCGGAATATGTCTACAAAAAAGGTGTAAAGTGGATAAAGGGTAAAGGTAATAACGTGTAAAGTTGATAAAGTGTAAAGTGGATAAAGGGTAAAATGCATAAGGGGTAAAACGTCTAAAAATTTTAGACGGATTCCGCTTTAGACTTTTTAGAAGTTATTCCCATTCAGTCGGTGCCGTTGAATCTTATGAAGTTTTTTTTTAAATGCATTAATAAGGTTTTTAGTGAATGTATTTATGATTCTCAGGATTCTCAGGATAGCCTCATAACCAACACTTATTATTCCATTCTTGACCCAAATTTCAATTTAGTCGGAAAATCTCCCAGTTTTCCAACAAAATAACAAGTGGTTCTACCACCCACGAAAATGTGAAAAAAGTTCGGCCTCGTCGGCCTTGGACGACGACTCAATTAGCCTTGAAGGTGAAGAGATGGCCGAGCTTATCACCGAGGAGCTCGAAAGGGTGGTAGCCGAATTGGTATAAAAGTCCATAATTTTTCTAAATTTTTTTTGTTTATATAAGTCTAGAATTTTTCTAAAATTTTTGTTTATATAAATCTAGAATTTTTCTAAATTTTTTTTTTATATAAATCTAGAATTTTTCTAGAAGTATATATATTTTTGTGGATTGTTTTTCTAAATTTTCTAGAAATTTAACTTTTTTGATGTTATGCATGGATTGTACAAATCCGGCTACCACCTTCGAAAGTCAGGATAATCCGTCTGAGGAGCCGATGACCATCGAGGGCGACTCATCCGATACCGATGATTTCGCCGAAATCGACACCGACCACAAAATCGAGCTGCGCTCGACCATTCCAGAGGATCTATCGCTAGCCGATATTCTTATACAGTTCTTTGAGTTTTTTGCCTTTCAATTTGAAATGGAGGATAAAGGTGAATATTTTCGGAACCAACATGTGAACCAGAAAAATTTCCGACTCATATGAGCCAGAACAGTTTTCCAATTCATATGAACCGGAAAACGTTTTCCAATTCATATGAACTAGAACAATTTTCAATTCATATGAACCATTTTTTGACTAAAATGTTTGTTTTTATCAAAAAAAACATTTCAGTGATATCGATTCGATTTCCACGAATCATTAGTCGAAGTGACAAGAACTGGAGCTCTCGACGAATCGCAATTGAAGACCCGTACCAAATTAAACGCAATATCTGTCGTACACTCAATTCTCAAATTATTTTTGAGTACTTTCGAACACGTCTAAGGGCGACTTTATTGCGATTCCGCATTGGCCCAAATGAAATACGTCAAAT
This sequence comes from Oikopleura albicans, assembly GCA_004367875.1. Classification (NCBI taxonomy): domain Eukaryota; kingdom Metazoa; phylum Chordata; class Appendicularia; order Copelata; family Oikopleuridae; genus Oikopleura; species Oikopleura albicans. The sequence continues at coordinate 57,478 of SCLG01000354.1, forward strand.
CATCCATGCAAATGAGGAGTACCTAAACAATGAACACGAGCCAGCCGATCAAGTTCGGCAAAAGAAAATTGTCTCCGAATCGGACGATACTGACCCAGGCCTAAAATCTGTTTTTGTTGAAGATGTCGCTGATCGAAAGGATGACGAGCGAACAGAAAGGAACCCCTTTTTAAATAATATTTTTTGTTCCATTTAATGTCTAAATATATTTTTTTTTTGGATAACTCTGAGTTATATTTAGCACGTCTTCCCGGAACAAAATACCCTGTAGCCATTTAAAAATGGAAGACTTTTTTTAACTTCACCTGAAAAAGGTCCATTATGTATGAATCATACAGTATGATATAAGGTCGGTGTTGCATCTAATCGTGCCTTTGGACCTTTTTCTATGAAATCTTCTATGAAAATAATTGGACCTTTTTCAGTTGAAGTTAAAAAAAAGTCTTCCATTTTTAAATGGCTACAGGGAATTTTGTTCGGGAAAGACGCGCTGGCACATTTTTATTATAGAAATAATGTCTTGAACTTTTTTTTTTATGTGGGCCAGTATATTTTTTCAAATGGTTATAACCAGGGTTGTTAAAACACCGGTTTTTTAGCTTTGTCTTTGTTTGTCTTTAGTCGGGTCCGATTTTTTTGGCTTTAGTCGTTAGTCGCTTTAGTCGGGTCCAATTTTTTTCGCTTTAGTCGTTAGTTGCTTTAGTCGTTAGTCGCTTTAGTCGACTAAAGCAAAAAAACGCTTTGTCCTTAGTTTGTCGTTAGTCGACTAAAGCCGACTTTTAGTCGCATTTTTAGAAATAAAGGCATGTATGGGTTTTTTGCTCACTTATGGGTTTTACCCTATACTTGCTCAATTTTCTTAAAATACCGAAGTTTTATAGGGTTTAAAGTAAATCAAACGCGAGGAATCCGAAAATGTAATTATTTTTTGAAAACCGATAATTAACCAGCAATTTCAGTTTTTTTTNAGTTATAATCATCAACGCTTGTATAAATTTCAAAAAAGGTTTTTAAGAATTTTAACGAAAAACCAGAACGAATTGAAGAAGTTACAAATAGCTGAACGAAAGGCACCCAAACTTCAATTAAATTCAAAACTTCTCGACTCAATCAACAGCTATTTAACCGGCGACGACCGAAACAAGAAGATCGCAAAGGAAAAGGCGCTAACGCCCAGCGAGGACGAGGTGAAAATACTCGAATCGCCATCGTTGACACAGTCGTCGCAGTCCTCGGATGCATCCGATGCTGAAAAAATTGAGGAGCCGGATTCGGATATTATTACGCAGGAATGGGTCCAGCGCATGGCCGACAAAAAAGAAAAGGTCATAAAACAGCTTCAAGTTGTATTCGATGAAATTAATATATCAGGTAATTTTGGGGTAATCGCTGGTAGCGGAATTCGTGTTGGTGGGATTTTTTTCCAGGGTAAAGACCTTATTCAGTTTGTACTTAATACAACTCAACCGTTGCACGTGTTTGACCCCCATGTTCCAGTTCCGGTCAAATGTGCTGAACTATTGCCAAAAGACACATTTTTAACGTCAGAGGTTTATAAAATTTAAAAAAATGGTGCAATTTTACAAATTCTAAGCGGACAAATCCGTATACTTATATCTACTAAATTTTCATTATTGTAGGATGGTTAACGCCAATGAAAGTGTGTCAATTATGTAAACAAGATGGCCATAACTCCGCCGATTGCCCAGATGATCCGAATAAGCAAACCCTTGTATCCCTGCCTGATCTGCCTGCCGAGCAATACGCTTTACTTGACGAGGTTCTAGAGAAAATTTACGTGTATCATTGCCCGACGACCGAACAGGTCAATCACCGTGAAAAGGCCCTTGAAAATCTTCAGGTCGTTTTGAAATTAGAGCGGATTTGAGATTTTTTATTGTTTTTGGAAATTTTAAATTGTTCAAACGAGTTATTTTAAAACGGCCTCAGTCATTTATGGTCGCCCATTTTGACGTCAATTGTGAATTAAAACTGTTTGGTTCGTCCCGAAACGGTTTTGGTTTTCGCGGTTCGGACATGGACCTATGTTTAACCTTCAAGAACCACGACGAAAATCCACCGCCACAATTTAGCAACGCCGTACAAGTTATAAAACAACTGTCGGACGTTTTGAAGAAAAATGATTCGTTCAAAAATGTTGTCCCAATCACAGCTGCCAAAGTGCCAATTGTTAAGTTTGAGTATTATTATCGGGGGATGCAATATGAAGGGGATATTTCGTATTATAATGT
>SCLG01000354.1:74757-100397 GCA_004367875.1 Oikopleura albicans
TGTTTTTACCTTATTCACGCCCAGGGACAAATCGTATTACAGTCCTTACTTATATTAGGATTGTGTTTAATTTTGGAAATTATTGTCCCCTAATGCGGTCAATAACTTTGAAGTCGTAATTTCCGACTGTTTCGAATTTTTTTTTTGGGCGAAAAATGCCCTAAAGCGAGATATCTTAATGTTAGTAAGGCCTGGACTAATTGATTTTTATGAAAATACCCAGAAGTTTTTTTTCTTATGGGCAATAATTGTTAAAATTCTTTCGTTTTTCATCAAAGACAATCTATATTTTTTATGATTCGATTGGGGTGGGGGGAGGTCTCGGTATCAGCTCGACGATCGGCCGTAATTAGGGTGTGAACGCTTTGTGAAGTCTAAAATTGATTGCACTAATTGTTTATTATAATTTTTTTTATTTAGACTGGCAACCAGGGCACAGAACAATCGGTCGTTCAGGCAATTGAATCACTTTCTGATCAACAGGTAGGTCAATCTGTAACAAGTAAAGAAACACACACACACACACAAATGAGATTTTTTTTTGTCTTGTGTTGCTCTTTTTTGAGTTTTATTCAAGACAATAAAAAATCCACCCTTTACGACATGAGAGAACAATATGCTCCCAAAACAGAGCAAGAGCTCAAAACCCGATATATATGAGCGTGATAGATGACTAGTGACTATAAACGGCTAAATAATTCGGCTCAATGGGTGCTTATTGTACGATGTCACCACGGTAAAATATAAAAAAAAAAACTCACAAAAGCAAGAAGAAAAAAAAACGATATATTATTGGATTTTTCTTATATACAATTTTATTGAATTTTGGTCTTAGAAATAACACAAAAAAAACCTTATCTTGCTATTATTTTTCTAAAAGCCTTGAAATACAAATATTAAGGCAAATCAAATAAGTATGTTTGATTAATAGACATTAAGTTTTAAAATCATCGATTTGGGCCTAATTTTCTTCGTCGTCAGAAAAAATATAATTAATTGTTTTTTCAGTGTGTTAAATAGTTACGCCGGATTGTGACTACTGTTATAAATGGTTACGTTTTGTAATACGTTTTGATATCTTTTTAACTATACGTATTTCTTTATTTTCACAATTAAAGCACCTTACAAAAATGAAAGATTTTTAAGTTCTCCAAAACCCAAAAACCTATTCTGTAGGTTTACAGTTTGTTATCATAAGATTTGGTGTGCAGATTGGTTAACGCCGTTCACTTAACGGTCTTAGGTTAAGTTTTGCCGACATTGCTCCGGGAATCGCAAACGCGAATTATAATTTCCATCTAAATTTCATTATTCACTAAAAACAGGCACACACAATTAAGGCCCTCAGAACGTAAACCATTCATTGGCCCATTACGAGGTCTCATAAGTAATTTATTATGCGGGTCGTTTAACTCGAGGACAAGTTCGGGTCAAGTTGGAAAATATATTTTTAACATTTCAAGGTTACTCAAGGACATTCGGTCACAGGAATCATTATTTTATTTTGTAAAATAACATTATCATATATCTAGAGAATCACTTTTCTGGAATATTTCTTCCAGGGTAACGTTCTTCCGAACAATACCATGAATAAATGGCATGGATTATCCTTGATATTTTTATTAAAATAGGCCATTTTAAGTTATCATTACTCTCATTTGAGACGTTTGTATCATTTCTACCTAAGTAGAATCAAGGAGCCCGATACCTTGATCTTGTAAAAAACTGAATTAAAGTCAAAGTTTTCAATTCTCTGTTACTAGTATATTTAAAAGACGTGTTTCTCGATTTTGAAAAACAATAGGCATGAAGAAAATCTACCACTATCCACGTAAAGTGAGTACTAAAGTTTTTTGGTCCGATTCCTGAAAAATGATCCTCAAAATCGTTTTTGAGCACCAATGGAGTAAAATGCGTTTCTTATGACCCGAGTTTCCGGATCAAACCCGGTTTTGGAAGAAATACAAACTTTCTGTTTTTTTTGTAAACTGTTAAAAATAAATGTGTGCAAGCGTTGACAGTTAAAAACAGGAATTTTCAAACTTCACACGCTTGCCGGCCTCTAATTCTAATTTTTTTATAGAAAAAGTTCAAAAAAGTTTTTTAAATCAACTTTATTAATTCAAAAAAAAAAGAATCGAATTTCAGTTGCCAGAACTAGTCCTGGGTTAAGGAATTTTTTCTAGATCTATTTCTTTCTTTATTGAATACTAGAAAAGAAATACAAGATAGTGCGACGGAATTTCATGCCGAGCATTCAGTATAACATCCCGTTTAAAATATAAATTACTTATAAGCTCTTCTTTGTATGAAGGCTATGAGGTCTGTTGATAACGGGACTTCAGAGATACGCCAACAAACCTCGGTTGATATATCGGTATAAATCTTTCAGAAAAAACTCCTAAAAATATGTCTTATAGACTTTTAACATAGAGGTCTTTATAAGGTCTGACATTTGGGAGACTCTTTAGAGTGAGACCTTAAGGTCTTATGATATTTTGCTTGGCAATTAATAAAAATCATAAAAACTCATTTTTTGAAAGAATATGATAACAGCTTATAAATTATTCGATATAGATTATAACTTAGTATAACTTATAATATAAAATTAGACTTTAGTCTCAAAAAAATCACGAGACCTTTTAGACTATAAGTTACAGTGTCGCAAATGTCAGATTATTTCCTTAAAGTGTAAATAATAATCCATATCGTAACACTTTCGCATAACAAAAACTGGTTACGATAGTGGTTATCATTTTCAGTTTGGAGGCCTTTTCGTCGTTTACTTGGCCAAAATCCGTTACGATATGGGTCGTTACGATATGCTGTAAAGCATTCCCAGCCAAATTTGTTAAAAACGCAAAAAAAGTCATACGGTTTTGTTACCATTTTGGTCTTCTTTTCATTTTCGGTCTTCTTGCCCTTTTGGTCGTTGCATAATTTTGTGTGGTGGTGGTGCAACAAGTTCCGTGAAGGGAACAAGACTGCATGGCTCAACGCCAAATTGATATAGTGGTCGACCTAACCTCGGGCGTCTATACATCATCACCACACTTAGTTTAACTTATTAGAACCAAAATTAGTTGTTTAGACACAATTGATGTATCAACACATACACACACACACGGGAGACGTTTTTTCTTTTCCTTTCCTATCACGGCGGATATACGGGTCATCAGCGAGTCCGACATTTTTTTTTTGTTCCCAAAAATAATGAACGATATTTTTTTTTGTTGAAAAGTATTAATTTTGTGCAAAGATTTTTTTCGTTTTGAGCAGCAAAGAAAAAAAAAAGGGAAAATTTATTAGAACTCAACAATAATCCACGATCCTTACCCGAGGCGAAAATAAAATACATGCTTTGGTAACTACACCGCCACGGTCAATCGTTCTACACACGTTCCATCCAACAGGACTATGACTGTACTCGAGACGTGTAGTTACCGTCTTCATCCCCCCGCTCTCTCTCGCTGTCACAAAAAAGCTAGTTTTGGTGCATTTTTGAAATTTAGGAGGTCTTCTGACTTGAGCGATTTGGTATAATAGCGTGATTTTAGGAATTGTACCCAAAATGCCTTCAAAGAAACTACATAAAGGGTTCACTAGATAATAATGACGTTTTATACGTACAAAAAGCGTTTATATTTGAAACGCTAACCACGGATCAGAAGTACAGAATTGGGTCAGTAATGGATTTTTAATACTGATATTGTATATATTTTAGTAGCAATGGGAGGGATTTTTTATTACCGGATTTTTCGTATTCGTGACAAATATATTCCTAATGAAAAGGGACATTACAGAAATTTTCAACGAATCAACAGGCCTTAAGGTTATGAGTGTTTCAATAAATTTGATTTCGGGGACAAAATCACGAAACAAATTACTTGGTTATAAGGCCAGCCATTTTGTCCGCTATAAGGTTAAGTTTGTTTTTGCACTAAGTCAAGTCATCTTTTGCAATATCATGTCTTTTTCGGGGTTTTGTTGGACCGAGGTTTTTTATTAAAAAAATATTAGATTTATAAATATACAGGAAGATATCTAAACAAAAAGGGATACTTCGTGGAACAAACTTTTCTTTATTTCGAACAATTTAATTCGGTCAATATAAATGTACTAAAGCCACTGTATTCTATGTTCATTTTTAACGTAAAAATGTACTTATCGAGCTCTCTGCGTATCGTATGCATTGTTAGACATTTTTTATCACACATTTTTTTTTATCATTTTCTGACAAATTTTATTACCGCTTGTATTTTGTTTAAACAATAACGTTTTCTATTTTTATGGCTAGAAAATGCTAATAGGCGGTTGTTGTACAAATGAGAATTCACATTTTCGATTTATGTGTCTGTGTGTTTAGATAGATCGAAACTCTACTAAGGATAAATTTTGATATCGTCCGTTTATCAAAAAACTTTATGATCAGGTCCATTGTTAAATACATGGAGTGTTGTTATAACGTCAAAAATGACTTGAACTAACTAAAAACTGCAATAAGACATGATTTCGATAGAAAAAATAGCGGGCAAAGACCTACCTTATAGCCATCAACCTTTATATTGCCATGACGACTGTAAATGTGTCACTTATTTTTTAAGCTTTATTAATATACAATTTTCCCAAAAACTAGCGACTTTAAATTTTGTTTGTAACTCATCTTTTCACCTAGTTTAAAAATAGTGCTGTGAAAAAAAAATGCGTAAAACAACTTATTGTTAATGCTTTGCATGGATGAATTTACACACGTGGATTGTCGAACGTGATGCGAGTTAAATTAAATAGCCGAAGTTTATGTACAAACAAAAAAAATCACCTGGAACGAAATTACACCCAGAAAAAAGGCGAAAAAATGCGCCCGCGAAACTCGGGATGAAATTTAACCGCCTTGTTCAAGATAGCTTAGGCTTGAGCCGAAACGCACCGATCATAAAAATGTTTTAATGCGCTGTGATCGCTTATTCTCTTTTTAGTATATAACAATTTTGTTTTTTGTCTTGCTTCGAATAAAAGGTCATATAGGTGGCGGGCAAACCAAAAAATTTCGTTTGATTTTGGACCAAGAAAAAAAAAATCTCAGTGTGATAATTACCCCCAAATTTAACCCTCAAGGATTATGAGTCATGGTCCAATTATTGGATAAACGGTTTAGACGATGTGGGCGATTATTTTAAGTTTGGTGTAATTGTATTCGGTCCAAGAGTTGTCAAAAATCTATTGCTGGGTCTGAAAGTAAAGATTACTGTTTAGCTTTTTTTCAATCATTAAATAAAATATATCAGTTAAATTTGTAGACCATACGGTATGTCACAGGCCAATAGTAGGATTAATCAATACAAGGGTAGTTTTGATTTCTATTTTAATAGCGACTTAAAAACGTGCCTTAGTAAAATATTTTTCTTTAACGATTATTGTATTTTCCGTATTGGTGAGCCACGGTCTTTATGAGATGGTTCGAATAGGTATATAATACAAGCTGAATAGATGATATAGATGACTGAGAAAGATTGTTCGACCAATTCACCTTGTTTCATAAATATCTTTATTCATACAGCATGTTATTCATTTTTACTTCATTCGAATTCGAACCGTACGGTCGTGATCGCGACACTATTACTTGGCGATTTGACTGAGTCAAACTTATCTCATCTTTCATTACATGCGTTGTTCGTGGAAGGAGGGGGCTACCGGGGATTTAGTGAGCTGTATTTAATGGCGATTATCGGAGCATATTGACGACTAAAATTACCGCGTTTAGGGGGGGGGGGTACACACCGAATCACCCATCACCAAATTAGATCTATAACATGCTCCAAATGATATTGATCGCTAATTGCCTCCAATTTTAGATTGACGATTTCTTATCGGGGCGAAGCCCATTGACTCTGGCGTTGCGCGTTGAGGACCATATGATGTTCGTGCAGCTTCAGCTGGAACAGACCAAAGAAAAACGTCGAAGTCAAAAGCGCAGCCACAAGAGTATTCAATCCGACACTGCGCCCATGATGTTGACATCGGCCAAGGTGACCAAGCCATCATCATCGTCGCAGCCGTCGTCGTCATCGTCGATTAGTGCCTCGTCATCGATGGGCTTGCTTTCGTCGACTAGTTCGTCATCGTCGACGAGTAAACCGTCATCATCATCGACGAGCGCGACAACATCAACAACAAAAACACCATCGTCCCTTAACTCCCAGGCGCCGTCGTGCGCACGGACGACACCTGTCTCACAATCACGATTGCCGTCAACCACCAGTTCTTCTTCTACTCCATCTTCGTCGTCTACACCGGATCAGTCATGGTATGCCGATCCAAATCATCTATCGTCATCCGCAGCAGCGTCTCGGAGCTATTCGCGTGATTTGAGTCGATTAAGACGCATGTGCCCATCGCATCAGCCATGCGTCGTTTACTCGAATCGAGAATTAGCGAGCGAGATCAAGTCAATTGTCTCTGCAGCCAAAGCAGCAACGCCCCCACCGCCATCCAAAGCAGCAGCAGCGCCCAATAGCCAACCATCTCGATTACTAACCGGTCAACCAACTGGTCAACCAGCATCATCAATAACCGCTGCCGATAAAAAGACCCATGTTAAAAAGTTATTCAACGTGATTAAAGCGGCGCAGTCATCGTCGTCGTCCCCGCCATCTGCACTGAATCCATCGTTTGCTGCTGCTAATCCGCCAACCTCAACCGAACTAAATTCTACCGCCGAAACCACCTCTACTACCGCCAGTAAACCATCTAGTGCAAATCAAACAAAACAACAAAAAGTACCATGTAATCAACTGCCAAACCCGTCGAGCAACGTGGGCCTTCAGGTCCGCCCAATGGCCACCGCCGAGCCGGGTAAAGCAGCAACATCGCCCGAAGAAAAAGCGTATATCGACTCTTTTACGACTCATGGCCCTGGCATTTTTTCCGGGACGTTTTCAGGTTTGTGTGATTCACGATCTGTTTTTTTTTGTATCATCTTCGCTCTTTTTTGTTATCATTCAATGTTAGTGTGGTCACAATTGAAAAACCAAACTAAATTTAAAAAACATACAATGTCGCTTTGGCCAGTGTCTTTGTCTCTTTTTTTTTGTCTTTTCAATCGACAAATCGTGAATTCCATACTTGATGTTTGATTGTAATCGATTGAATTGGCAATGAGCAAGGATAAATGAATGCCCTGATATAAGGACACTCAACCACTGTATTGTCCATTATCCCGTGCGTCGTGCAAGAGTTAAAAAGAGGCCTCCCAAATATGAAGACGGTGTAAAAAAGACGAAAAAATATTGAGGACGAAGGAAACCCATTACCTTTCCTCCATGGGCCGAAGCCACAGCGCTTCATCTCTCGTCTTCAACTCATTGAAGACGAGGCTTTGATCGACTTTAATATTTATAAGGAGAGAAGCCCTATTTTTTTGCTCTTTTTTTCTTGCTGTACTAATCAATAGATCAACACTTCGATTATTTTCCAAAGAGAGCGATCGTGACGGTAGACAATTGAGTCTAGTATTTGATTTTTTCCGTTTAGGCTCACTGCATCCATCTATTCAAGATGGTAATGGACGTCCAAGGCGCGACCCATCCACCATTATTCAAATCCTTCGCGATCTGTTATCAGCTACGAATCAGCAACAGTTCATCCCAGAGGTGAATAATTCAGATTAGATAGTTGCTGTGGTTCAGCATCACCGAAATAATAATAAAAAAAATCGTTAGTTTATGTCACAAAGAGCGCTGACGAAATACAGATCGATTGCGCGTTAGAAAAATGGCATATCCAAAATTTAAAATGCGTTTGAGCGGTTTTACACTTTTCCTTAGCCAATGACGCCAAACAAGGGTTTACATAAACGCTATAAACTGCGAGAGTGGGTCAAAACTTAAAAAAATATAGTCTAATAAAACAGTAGTGTGGAACGGTTTTGCTCTTTAGCGCAAAAACTTCTTTTCTAATCATATTTTTGAACGATATTTTCCCCATAGTCATCTTATATCGAAAAAGGTCAATTAGCAATGCGTAACAACCATGCGGTCTAGGGTTATAAGCAACACAATATTGTCGTATTCGATATGACTACTGAGAGTGACTGTGAGTTTATTAACGGTTTAAATTGTATCATTTATTATGTCAGTCTTAAAATTTTTGTTTTAGATTCTGAAAGGTGGAAACGGCGTCATCGTGGGCAGACAAACACGACTTGGTGCACGGGTTAAACAAAGCATGTGCTTAAAACCTGCAGCCAAAGTGGCAAAAGCTAGGGGTGTTCGATCCTCTAGAAAGCCTAAGCCTGAAAGTGGAAAAAATCAAACCATATCACCAAAGTACAGTAAGTAACGATAACCATGAGTGCACAGTTCTAGATTGTATTGGTATAACGGGGGCGGTTTTCGAAAAAAAAAATATACAAGGGGTGTGACGCATTTTGTCCGCTATAATCTTATGGTGTTTTGAGGCAATAGAATTTCATAAGGTCTTGTAATCATATTTTTAACAGTTCCCCATAAAAAGTTTTTTTTACATTTTGGGATAAATTCATGTTTTTTCATCATTTTTTTCAAGTGAAATTCACAAAAAATGTGTTTCAATAATGAACTTAAGGTATTATGGTCTTTTTTACACAATGTCTTATAACCACCTCTGTATTTTTTCTGAATTAATATTTTGGGGACTAATATGAGCAACTCAGCAATAATCTCTTTTTTGCACAATGTTTGTTCTTACAATATGTTTGTACGTAAAAAGAGTTGATACCTCGTTTGTCCTATCAATTCAGCTCGGGCCCATTGGCACAAGCAATTCACCGAATATAAATATATTTCTAATTTAAAAATGATTTAATTCAGTTCAATGGCTTCAACGTGTTAAACGCGAAAACGAAACGACCAGGTCAAAAATGGCACGGTTACAAGAAGCTCTGCGAGAGCGCCGAAATCGACGACGAAATCGAACTGGCGAAAACAGTCAAAGGTTTTTAAAATATCAACGTTGTTAATTACAGGCCGTAGTCCAATTATGGACGATTTTTCTATAATTTATAGTCAAACCCTATATTGTATGACTGATTCGAAAATTATTCAGCAAACGCGTGTTTTTCACCAGGAATTTTTTTATATTATATAACTTATATAAGTTGCATAACAAAAAATATGTTATATAATACGTTCTTTATGTGAATAATTGTTCAAAATAAAACAAAATTGTATCTCGTAAACGACCCTGAAAAATATTTTGCGTAAAATATAAAGCCCATTGAACCGAGAATTAATGTGCTTTGTGAATCATATCATTAGGAAGTTGATACAGTCCTTACTTCCATATGGACCGTTTTTTGTTCTCGAAAAACAGCCGTTATCAAAGTAAGGACCAGTCTTCAAATTTGCGATGATTTTGAACACTGGTACGGACTGAATTAACATTTCCAGCCAGAATTTGAATGATTCTATTTTGAAAACAACTGGCCAATTTTGAGTCAGTAAAGTTGCATCAAAGGAATCTATTAATTGCTTACAATAGAACTAGAAATTGCAATTTAATTATTTCATCATTATAATTTACAAGGTCTATAAAGCAGCTACTAATTACCGGTTTTTCACCATATGTTTTACCGAAATAATCATTATTATTTTCCTTATGTGCGAAGCTAAATTGTAATGGAAATGCTGAATACACCACATGTGCCGTTGTCTTACAATTATTGATCATGAAACAAAATGATATGTTTGAAATTGAAAAATAACGGTCCGTTTTGTTTTATGATCAGTTTCAGTAACACCTTAAAAATAAGAGTTACGAAACAAAAATATCTAAAAAATGAGCGCATCTGACCAATGGGGAAAGAGCTCGAATGACATTGGCCAATTACATGCTAGAATCGGGATACTTGTTTGATGACGCCACTAGTGTGCAAATAACGTCCATTCTGAATGAAAGCGGGTCAAACATGACCAATTTTACTCCTTTTGGCCCGCTTTCATTAGCAACGCGCGTTATTTTCGTGTTGCATTATTTAAAATATGATTACTCCGTTTTTTTGCAGATTCAGTTCAGGAGGCCAACCTAATTATGATATGTTTTTCAGAGAAAAATTGCTGATAAATTATTTTTAAAATATTTATTTTAGTAGTCAACCAAAAGACGAGGCTGAAGTGCAGAGTGGTCATGCAAGTTTAGAATCTGTAACCTGTTTGGATCTGACTTGTCAAACTGCAATGAACAATGAGGACGAAGCCCAGATTACTAACATAACATATCTATCAGTTTGATATATTCATAGATACATATATATATTTAATTTCCATATTCTGTTTTCTGCATTTTACCAGTCAATCTAGTCTACTGATCGTAGCCCGGTCTACTGGTAAAATACTGTTCTGAAAAAATTCTACACATTTTTTTTAACTCGGTAGGTCGCTTGTCTGATCTACTGTAAAATTCCCCCAAAACTGAGGCCTTGTTTGACGCATGATTTATTATTATTATATATATTTTGTGTAATTTAGAGTTTTTTCGTCAACGTAAAAAAGCACTAATAAAATGAAGCATTTTTTTTTCGATAGCTTTGCTTTTATAACCCAAAGCTTCAGCATTAATGGTCCAATAAAGTTCGCCATACTAAACGATATAACTTATTCGAAAGTAGCATTTTTACAGTTTTCTCTCTCCTTCGATTTTTGTTTTCTTTTTCATTCAAAACTCATAGAAAAAACAATTATGTTTCAATTTTGTTTCAGTTTTTTTTTCGAAACAGCCGAGTTGAGCATGCGAAATGAAACCCATTTTACTGGGGGTGTCCGGTGTTTAAAAATTTCAAGCAACATTTTGAAATTTTTCAAGTAAGGAGTATACACTGTGCTCACAATTTGTTTTTTTTATTTATTTTAAACTCTGACGGCGGACACCCTACCCAAGAGCGAATGAACACATGGGTTACGGACCGCCCACGCATTTTAATACATAACTACTAGAAAAATAATGAAGGCGGAGGAAAGCCGTAGTAGTATGTTCAATCTTTCTTTCGTTATATACATATAAATATACATATTTATATGAAAACTTGAAAAAACCCTATTGCGTATAAAGTACATCTCGGATGTTTCAGTATTATTCGGATAATTGTCATATTCTTTGATTACACTTGTAGTTTTCGCATCAAAATTTTCATTTATACTTTCCTTAACAATTTTGAATACAATTTCAACAAAAGATCAAAAAAAAACATGAGTTCTGATCTCAAAAACCCTTTATTTTGTTGTTTCCCGTTCCGTGAATGCGATTGGCATTGCATTTGCATCCGATTACTGTCGTATAGAATAAACACCTCAAAGAGCTAATTACACGAGATTGGCTAGACCTTTTTATAAACACTTTTCACATCAAGTCGTTGACGTTTCATTTTTTTTTTCTCTCTCATTTCAGTGACTTTAGGTAAATAAACGGCTTTTTCAAGCATCTCGTATACCGGTTTTTCTTTTTCAATTCTCTATTCAATNTTGTCATATTCTTTGATTACACTTGTAGTTTTCGCATCAAAATTTTCATTTATACTTTCCTTAACAATTTTGAATACAATTTCAACAAAAGATCAAAAAAAAAACATGAGTTCTGATCTCAAAAACCCTTTATTTTGTTGTTTCCCGTTCCGTGAATGCGATTGGCATTGCATTTGCATCCGATTACTGTCGTATAGAATAAACACCTCAAAGAGCTAATTACACGAGATTGGCTAGACCTTTTTATAAACACTTTTCACATCAAGTCGTTGACGTTTCATTTTTTTTTCTCTCTCTCATTTCAGTGACTTTAGGTAAATAAACGGCTTTTTCAAGCATCTCGTATACCGGTTTTTCTTTTTCAATTCTCTATTCAATTTCAAATCTCTAATCGATTATTGCAGGTTAATCGTTATTATTCGTTTTCCTATGAATAGACCGGTACGTAAACAGGTGTGGCAGGTTGCACGAGTTTTTTAGGTTGGAATTAATCTGATTTCCCATACCTTATCAAATAATAATATTACATGGTTATACGGGGAATAAGCGTACAGACCTTACACACATTTAGGAGGCTGTCTAGCCACAATAATATACAAAAAATGAACATTGTACGCAATTCAACCCATTACATTAGCCATTTTTGTAGGCATTACAGTGCAAGGCCTACACTGTAGGGTTGAATTTGAGACTAGGGTCCCATAATTTTCAAAACAAAGAAATAACGCAAAATGATAAATTCACCATGAATTATTCGGCACCGCGATCTTTCGTAGAAAGTACAAAAACGTTTTTCGGTAAAATATTTATAATTTTACTACAAGCTAGGTTTCTCTAAAAACGTTTTCTTGAAAAAATTTTTCTCCGAAAATTTTTAATTCACCCCGTTAGGCGTGTTGCAGATTCTGTCGTACATAAAACTGTCGTACATAAAAATGTAAGTTTGCCAGTGATTTTGAAGTAAAAGCATCGAACGCATCATAAACTTCAATGAGTAAATATACATACAGTCCTTACTCTCAATACGGACGATTGCCTCCAATACGGACGCTTTTTGGTGAAAAATGTCCCTAAAACAGTCGAAAAATGGACACTTTATGACAATTCACTCCAATACGGACGCTATTTTCAAGAATCAATAACGTCCGTATTGGAAGTAAGGACTGTATTAGCGAAATCCGGACCGAATTTTTTCATTTGAAATAGGCCACTACTTATTGAAAAGCCTCACGGCGAAAATACAAATAACACAGTGTATTATCTGGTTATAAGGTCAAGTTCAATAATCTTTTCAATAAACTTGTGGTATCGAACGTCGCCCAAAACATAATTTGTTCCCAATTACGACCAAAATAAATGACTACTACAGTCTTTACTCGCAAACCGTTTCTTCAACCCAATATGGACCGAATCCCCAATAATAGGTACATTGTACCATAAAACAATTAATCCCAATACACGGGGTAGTAAGAAGCGTATTTTCGAGAAACAAAAAATCTCCCTAATGAGAGTAAGGACGGTCTGATTATTTCAACAACGCCTTAAAATCGTTAAAAAACACCAAGAGCCGACTCAAGACTGTTCAGTCGGTAATATTAGACTGTAATTTTTACCCATTGTGTACAATTATTGTAATTTAACAACTCTTCTGGCGTTCATTTGATCCAGCGGAAGTTTAAAAGGATTGGGATTCACGCTTGCCATGAACTGACCCTACACTTATAGTGTCATATAAACAGCATTATGTTACTTTATGTGGACTAGACTGTCTTGGTTACTGTTTTGGTTAAGCCAATGGGTATGTTACAGTCCTTATTTACAATATGGACGTTTTTATTCTCGAAAATAGCGTCCACTTTTGACTGTTTTGGGGATATTTTTCACATAAAGCGTCTGTATTGGAACTAATCGCCCGTATTGACAGTAAGGGCTGTAATGGCTATAAGAAAATGTTCATTGGATATCCAGGATGTCAAATGCATCTTTTAGTTCACATTAAAGCTATCAGTGATGTTTCAACAAAAGCTCAATTCAGTTGATCAAATTATTTGTTTCAATTATCCAAACGAAACACAAAAAATATAATTTCTGCACCATGGTGATTTTGGTGGTTACTACTAGTAACTTACTATAGTAACCGATTTAATTTCTACTCTTTGAGACGTTAGATAAATATTTCAAATATTGCATGCAAGCAAGCTAATAATATTCGCCCATTGAAATTTTTTATCAGGTAAGGCAAAATTGGGTATAATTGCATTATACAGTCCTTACTCTCAATACGGACGATTTTTGTGAAAAATGTCCCCAAAAGTTGTGGGCCAAAATAGTCGAAAAATGGACACTTTATAACAATTACCCCAATTCGGACGCTATATATGGACGCTAGTATGTTCGAGAATAAAAAAAAACGTGCGTATTTGAAGTAAGGACTGTACCGTCTATACTTGGTGGCCTATAAGTTATAGCTTATACAGTCCTTAACCATTTATCGGACGCTTTTTTGGCCAAAATGGGGCATTCTAATAAAAAAATGACCTCTTTTGTGACGATGCTCATTTATCGGACGCTATTTTCGAGAACCGAAAACGTCCGATAAATGGTTAAGGACTGTAACATAAAAATGTTCTCCTGTCTTTTTCCATCGTAGGTTTAAATAATACGAAACGATTATGTTAAATGTAAAATACAAAAATCAATATTTTGACGTCTTACACCCTACAGTAGTCAAGTACGAGTATTTTTCATTATCAGAATTTCGTTAAATATCATTTAACTCTGATGGAACCCTATCAAATAGTAGGCCGTAAAATAGTTGTGAGTACAATAAGTGTGTAACTTCGTCGTGACGATGACCTCACCGTTAGAAATAATCGGGTCGTATTCAACAAATAATTAAACCTAAAAATATACAAAATTATCCCGAGTAATTTCATCTTTGATATCATCGATATAAAGCTCATTTACTACGGATTATCGGCTCTTTTATTGGCCTGAGAATATACTGTGATGTAAATAATTAATTTCATTGATGTCAACAATCGGAATCTAGGAATCTATTTATAGTGAAGGTTATCTCGCCTCTAACTTAGGTTACTTAACCACGCCCCGAAAACGTGGCCCACCATATGTGCTATATTTTACAAAATATGGGCCCAATCCGGTCCAGGCGCACATTACGGCCAATATTTTCCTAGTGGCCGTCATTTCCTCAGTGATTTTTCCTAGATTATAAATCCCGATAGGGGCCACGTACCCCAACAAGTACTCTTATGTTGCTAAAAATGTCTTAAAAATGGACCGTTTTAGGGAAATTCACCACAATAATGACGATATTTTCGAGAATCAAAAATATCCTTTTCGGAATTTCATTATGTACAAATCTGGAAAAGATGATTCAAATTTTTAACTTTAAGGACGGGTCGGGAAAATACGTTCCATAAGTGCCATTAGATTATTTTTTGTACTAGTAGTTTGAGAAATAGCCTTCTACTTTAAGTCCTGTGGACTACAGGCTGTGGTATGCTCCTTGCGACTCCCGTGTTGCATCATATTAACTCCTGCCGCAGGAGTCCTGCGAGACAGCTAAAATAAAGCAAATCAAAACTTAAATGCTTAACGTTTGCCGTAATCTCATTATTATAAGTGCACATCGAGTGAGAAACGAACTGACTGAAGAAAAGGCAGTTGGTATGAAGTCGTTATAGGTGAAGTAACGAATGTATCAGCAGGGTTTAATAATTATTTTTGCTGGTCATTATTTTGAGGCAAAATCTGGGCTTCATAACGGTGATCACCCAAACCCTCTATTTTTCAATTCAGAAAGGAAGAACAAATCCTATATTTTTTATAAAAGTACCGGTTTCCTGTCTTTTTGTGTCCTTTTTTTCTAAATTTTAACGATATGTCAAAGACACATCTGACTTTTGAAATGACCCTTATTTTACAAGCCGCCATGAACTGGCCTGAAAGGCATGTTTTTCTAAAAAAAATATTGCGTATAATATCAGAGGAATGCAAAAATAGAGTTCTTGAGTGAATCGGTTATAACCACCAAGACCTGAAGTTATCTAGATTCGCTGTCGACAGAATCCGTAGTATTTGTTTCCATAGCATTCAGTTCCGTAGAAATTGGTTCCGGAAGAGGCTTTTCTTTAACTGGCCTTAATTTTCTTACTAATGCCAGTACCGCACTAATGAGCTTCCCTAGGTTGGTCTCGGGCTTTGGAGTTGAACTTGAAACCAATTGACTAGTCGTCAGATTATGAACCGCTCCGATACCCATTGCGATCACTGTACAAACCAAGCACAGGACATTGTAGGGCATTGAGAAGTCGGGAATTGGCACAAAAATCAACAAAGAGCCTACAAAAATGAACTATTGAACAAACGGAGCATACCAACATGAAAATTTACGACTACTAAGTACTACTACGACTACTAAGTACAGTGTGTGCAAGCAAGGGTAGGTTTCGTATTTTCCTGCTAGTGCCCTTACTTGGCGTTCTCACTAGTGTTACTTTTTCGTAACCACAGATGAAGCTGACATGTTATTCTATTTTTTTTGTGTTAAAAATATAATTAAATAGCCCAAAATAAATTTTATAGACAAAAATAATTTTGATAGTAGTCAAATACTTTTATGTACACAAATAATTTTGATTTGGCGTACCCTTATATGGTGTCGATTTTTTTTAGCAAATCAAACCTACCCTTAATTGGCCCAGCTATTACTTGCAACGTCATTAAAGCAACAATGAAAAATTTCACATGAAACATGAAATTTTGACGATCGAACAATATATAACCCTTTGAGAAATGTCTCCAAGTTCGAAATTCTTACCAGAAAAGGTACGTCTTGTTGTTTGTCCATTTGAATACATTGCCATTAAAGAAGGCAAATAACGGCCATGACTCGCATCAGCTGGATACTCGGTCCATTTTGGCCAGGCTGTCTTGTAATCATATTCAACCTTACAGGTCGTTCGAGCTGGAATCTTTAACGTCATCATTAAATAAGCCGTTTTGCGTAAATTATCAACAGCTGGGACATAAAGTTTATTTATGAGAGCACACTGGCAACGAAGTTTTGATATCTCTGGAAAAAAGATGTAAAAATGTTGCACAAAAAAGTGCCCGAATAATCACGGATCGATCTGTTTTTGAGATTTCCTATCTAACGGTAATTTTTGCCCCAAGTTTATTGTAAAAAACGCCCTTTGAGTATTTTTGTATTTTTCACAAATTTTTCATTTATAATTTTATGTTTTTCATCTATGCCTGGAATAAGCCACCATGGGATAACTTCGAGCGTCAACACAGTCTTCTCCTCATCAAATTTATTCTGAATGTTAGATATAATCTTTCCATGGCCTTGGCCCCTTCCACCGTTGAATCGGGCCAATTTGATAAAATTATCTGAATCAATCTTGTCCTCATTATTTTGATTCCATTGCATTCGAATAGAAAAATTTTCGCCATTCATATCCATTTTCCATGATTGCACATTATCTGTTCGATTTTGAGGCACCATGTTAATTTTATCGAACGTTTTTTTGGAAATTTTTACGCTTTGAGATGGATTCTCGACCAACACTAACGTTGAGCTCTGGGCTACTGGCGAGAGTTTTACATTATCAACGCCAAATAACCGCTGACCCGTAATGGCTAAGGGCGCACTACCGGTAGACTTTCCAGAAATTAATTTAAGCTCGTCAACTTGACGCACATCAATAATCATTGCATGTTTCAAAGTCAGAAATTCGTGGTCTTGGCGCTTGTGGAATTCTAAAATAAAAATTTATTAAAACAACGATATAGATGTCTGTAGCTGTTTCACCGCAAACGAGAAAAAAAAATTGAAAACGCCAGGTTATTACCATTTCATTGGGCGAATTGACCAATTGTAAATATGAAATAATTCTCGGAGCAAAATGTATGTCAAATATTGGAAAAGAAATATTTCACAAATTAGGTACCATAACGTGGTTTCGGGTTATTTTGTACACGGCGCTTTTTCGTATCGTTTTTGAAACCATAAATTTCCCCTTTGTCATATTAAAACTCTTTAAATCGGTACAATTTGTAGTGTCGAGAAATAAAGTTTTTAATCGCAACAAAACGTCGCTTATGGGTGTAAGGACTGTTACAGTGACGGTATAAGATCGACTCACCTAGCATAAGTGACCAATAAGACGCATATCTAAGTTGATGATGAGCATTTGACAAATAGCTCGCCAGACCATAATTCCCACCCGTTGGCAAAACTTTCTTCCATGGTGTTAGATTTTCGGTGCATGCTACCTCACGCGGCAGAAAGCCAAGGCGGCGATGGGTTAAATCATCAATGCTTTCAAATGAGGGCAACGGCCACTGTGGCGAGACGGATGTTTCGAGATTGAGTTGGTTAAGAGAAACACAAAATAAACCCGCCAAAACACCGACTAGGGATTTCCAGCGTTCCTCCACAGGTCTAGGGAAAGTTCCAAAAAAGGCGGTTTTTCGGTATTTAAATCGTGTTTTCGGTGGAATAAAACAAATATGTAAAAACAGACGAAGAAAATTTCTAAAGAGATGTACAAAAAAATGTACTTAAAAGTTATACTAAATTGTTAATTTTGTCTTATTTTGTAGAAAAATTCATGCGGTGTCCTAATCCACTTAAAATAGATTATAAATTAGATATTATGACATGTTATGAAGGATTGGGACACCTAGTGGATTTTGCTACGAAAAAACTAAAGTAACCATGAGGTACAGTTGTAGAAGCCTAATCGTAACACTTTCACATCCCAAAAATATTACGATAGGAAATTCCTACTATACTTTTTTTCCGGTTAGGGGCATTTTTGAGACCCTTTCTCGTTTATTTTGCCAAAAACTGGTACGATTTGAATATTTTGTTCCGATTTGGCTTCGACTGCTGTAAGTACATTCTTTGTAAATCTGTTGAGAGTTTTTTTTTTTAATATTTGTTATAAGTTATAACCCGTACTCCTATCGTATTTGAAACCTACCTAGGATCAATAGAACCGAAAGTAGCGGCAATAAAGGCGCCCGGTGGCGCTTTCATGATAGGCGACCACTGATAATCATCCTCGCCGGCTCTGGTAACTGCCAGTTCAAGTTCAGTTAGGTCAAACTTTTTCGTTATCTCATCAATGACTCGTGGGTATATCCTAAGATAGAAAATGAAGAAAAATCTTAACCCTTGAGCACACATTGTAAATGTGTGCTTTTCGGTTTTATAATTGAGTATTATCAAAATCCGAACAAAAATTCGTTTTATTAAACGAGCCTGGACAAATTGAAAATTTAGTAACACTTTACAAATCTACCAAATTGGTTGTATTATACTTAATTTTAATTCCATATTTACCTGTGGTGATGACTAAAAGATTTTTTTGTAAATGAGAAAGATAATTGTGCCAGCACTTTTTCATTCGACAGCGGTTCTAAATGAGTACGTTATAATCCGTATCCCGAATATTATTATAATATATATAGTCTCAAGTTGGCCTCCCTTGGGAGTTCAAAATCACCAAAAACCCAGTCTTTTATTTGATAATTGAGAGACTTTAGGTTTTTCAGAATTATAAAAATAAACTAAATTCAGTTGTGGAACCCGTCACACTTTCACATACCCGAGAACTATTACGATATAGAAAACAATTATATCCCGACAGTTTTATTCCAAAATTATAGTAAAATTCTCATTTCAAAACAGATTATAAATTATAATTGATAATAGTTTATGGATACTTACTTGAAGTAAGTTACTTCTATACAGAAAAAAAACATTTTTGTATCCTTTCGAAGAACCAGGGTTAAGCCACCCATAAGTTATGGGCCATAAGTTATCAACTTGATTAATTTAATTTAAAATCTAATGTACAAATTGTATACACAGGATGCGCCGTTAACATGCCACTTTTGGGCCAATTTTGTTTTCAGAGATAACATCATTTAACGACCTCATTGAGCCGTTAACCGGCCAAGAACCCGTTAACCCGCCAGTTTTTTGAAAATTTTTAGTGGCCGGTTAACGGCGCATCCCGTGTGTAACATACATAACTTCATTTGAAAAAATATTGCGACTGATTTCCGGAAAAATTGATCATCGCGTTAGTTTGGTTACTATTATAGTATGCATACCTAGGTGCAATTCTTCTGTATATTCGTCTGCTGAACATAATGCAATAATCTCTAAAATGAAGAGATACATCTCGAATTGAGATTCTCGATGTTAAATTAAAAAATATTTTTTTTTTGTAAATATCAAATTTACAGAGAAACGATGTTTTAATTTTTTTAGTAAGTTATTTACTGCTCGATCTAAGAGGAGCGTCTTTTTATTGGATAAGGAGCGTGCGTAGGCAGTAGATAGTGATTCATCGTTTGCAGCATTGAAATTACATGTAAATTGAAGAAATTTATGTCGTCGAAAAATTCAATTTTCAACGAACGAAATCGCACGGTAGTAAATCAATATGATTTTTTTGATGTGTCAGAAAATAAACTAACTTTCAGAGAAAATTTTTAGGCTTCTTTATTCTCAAAAATAACATTTTTCATGAACTGTCTAATTTTAATTATTATTTTAAGGGTAAAACCCTATTTTTAATAATCTTTATTTAACTACTTTAATGTAGAATTTGATTGTTTTCTGCCTGAAAGGTGACCAAAGTATTGCACGCACTGAGTCATTGATTCAATGACTAATCACAATTTGTATGTTCGCGTTTTTGTGTCGTTTTATTGGCAAAAATATTGGTTGTTTCTAGCGCAAATGGCAGAAGCAAACCATATGCCAAGCGTGTTTGGCTCGGTGCCGCACGGCTTGCGCGTGTTCGAGTCCCGGCGGGATTCGATACAGTCCGAAATGGCATGACTTGTGAAGAAGGTGCTGTCAGCAAGGGCTGGCGATCAGCAGTTCTTAGGGAGCATGCATTTCAACCCATTTTCAGCCCCGGGTCGCGAAGACCCGTTATGCAATCAGTGATTGCATATCACCATACACCCCACGTGAAGGACCGAGGGTCCAGAGTGGCGGTAAAAAACCAGCTGGTTACAAAACCAGATGGTTTCTTGGCTCCGAAAGGCCCTTTCGGAAATGGTACGCGCGCTACCTGGCCAAGTTTTTTGTTCTCAATTTTACTGTAAAATTTTTACATCACTCGACTATGAGAATTTTTGGTTGCATGATACCGTACTGGATAATTTAAATTATTATAATCCGAGTATATGTGTTCCCATTTTTTTTTCGTATTTTCGAGATGACGAGATTCTAGTTTTTTCTTCCAACACAGAAAAAGTGGATTTTTTTGAAATGTATATACATAGGCATTTTGTGATACATACTATATGTTACATGGACTATGTATGTAACATAGGCTATGTATCATAGGTAATGGGCCATTACTAATGGCGAGACAGCGATTGAATTCACATACGGTACTAATTGTATTCCGTCTCAGCGGAGCGAAGGAAAATTTAGAGAAGAATTAAAAGAAATTCTTATTATAATGTTCGTGTGAGAGGTTATATGCTAATCTATACCAATTGAATCGCTGCGTGTTTAATTAAATTAATTAATAATAAGACGGCCGTATTACGGCCTACACGGTGTAGGCTACACCGTATATATCCCCTTCAGATAACTGTGTACTAAAAACAGCAGCTCCTGGTGTGAGGAAAAAGTGTCACCGAGCAAATTTCGCTTGTAGGTTTAAAACAGTACTCGGTCTTATCTATGGTAAGACCCGCGTCGAGCTCGAGCGACCCACACCAGTATTGTTGAAAATGGACAACTGGAAAGTGCAGCTTGGCTTTATTAGTCACATGTACTTGAGCATCCAATAAAAACGCGCAATTATTTAAACAAAGGGAACGATCATTAAGGAAACAAAGCGATATTCGAAAAAGGAGTCTTAGCAACTAGTTACTTTCAATGCTAATCATTCTTTTCATAAAATGACGAAAGCGGGTATTTTAGAGAAAATCGAAATTGACCTAAAGCAAGAGGTGGCCAAGTTAGGGGACTGTTCGTCAATTATTGCGCTCGGGCCTCATCGAACGGCTTTTGATAAATTGTTGCGTGAAGTACGGTCAGTCAAGCCAATTCTAACAAAGGTTTGTTTGATTCCTACTTTGTTTTAAATGTTTAATCTTCGAACAAATGATTACTAGTAATATTTGCCCTTCTTGCAGTATTTCAAATACTGTATTTGTTTATCTTTAATTTAACTCCCAGGGTCCTGCCCAGGACTCTGGGTAGTAAGCTGGACAAAAAAACTCCCAAAAACTTTATTTTTTAGCTGAAAACTGCACCTGAACTTTTCTTCGGAAATAAAAATATATCCGAAGAAATATATCCATTTTTAAAGCATACATAGGGGGAGACCGGGAAGCCCTATGCTTAAAGCATACAGTACGCTGTATACTAATGTATGCTGCATACTGGACAGAAAATGTATGTATAATTATTAAACTGAAGTACAAAAGTAAAATAGAACCATCTTTATTCTAAAAATATTTGAATACAAACTTAATATGAAATCATAAACACAAATATATGACCACTGGAGTTAAGGTAAAACACGCTTATGACCGAGCATTGAAAGATTTGGACAATGTTGCTTCTAACGTCGCGCCTCTCAAGTCCTTAGTAGCAACCATAGCGGAAGAGTATGAACAAAAACTAATAAAGGCCAAGCAGGATAGCAAAAAAGAAATTAATCGTATTGCACTTGAAAATGGAGAATTGCGTCATGAAATCAGTGACAAAGATAACACAAATCGAGACTTACAGGGAGTTGTCGAATAATGGTCAGCTAAATTAAGGGTTATCAGTGATAAATTATGACCCTTTGCGCAATATTTTTAAATGTAAATTGATTGGATATTAGCAATAACTTACAAGTTGTTGAAAATTAGATATTACCACTCATTCATAGGTATAACACTCATTCGATCAGTCCAATTCGTCCAATAATAGAGCAGGCCCGTGAAGCGGGCTCGGAGCGTGAGTGTAACCGGTACCATAACCGACCAGCAGCGGGAAGTGTATCGGGGCTGAAAGCGCTCATGTAACCGATCTGATAACCGAACAACCTCACCAAGCGGAGTTGAAAGCGCGCGTGTAATCGGTCATAGACTATGACTCATAGTATAGGGTAGCCTCGCTTCGCGTGTAACCTGTTCAATAGCAGAGCAGCTCCGTTGACCGGGGCTGAAATTGAGCTTGTAATGGGTCACATACCAAAGCTGGATTAAAACGATAATGTGGCCCTTTTAAGTCGATTTGTTGATACACGGGGCTGCTTTGTCATGGTACAGGCCACACGCTTGCTTTCAGCCCCACTCACTTCAGTAACTTGTATCGATTTTCTGGGCATGCCAAAGACGGGTCTATTTTTAAAATAGCCTTATTCGGCAACCCCTTTGTACAGAGACAAATTGAACGTCTTCAGCAAGAAGTAGGTGAGTTGTACAAAAACTTACGCGAGGAAAAAGCAGCACGACGTTTGCTAATATCGGATTTAAATAGTCGAAATTCGGCCGATGTCAATAAACCGGTAAGTGAAAAGGACGAAATTGATCCGGTTCATATGAAAATTGCGTTACAACAGACCCGAAATGATCTTGCAATTGCCCGAAAGGAAATCATGGAAATGGAAGCAGACTATATCAATGTCGTCCCCGTACGAAAATTTGATGAACTCGAGGAGAAATATAAAGGTGGTTATACTAGTATGTTGGATGATAGAGATTTTAAAAGAAGTTGAAAGTCATTTTTTTGGTGCAGTTATTTTATTTAATTTGAAAAATAACCTTCATTCAAAATATAACCACCTAAGAAAACTCGTCTACTTTGGCGGTGCTTAATAAAACCTACAAACAAATATCTGAAGAGCATGCAATCCTTCGAGAAACCTATAACCAGGTGTCGAAAGAGCGTGACGAAGCCGTTGGTCAAAATCTTAACCTAACTCGTACGGGGACCCCGCGACCCAGTTGGAGTGACGTTGCGGAAAATATGAATGACAGTAGTTATCAAGCGACTGAAGATTCGTCTACAGTTGATAAAGTGAATAGACTAGTAACTGAATTTAAAGATTTAAAATCATCGGCTGGGCCTGATTATATTAAAGTTGATTCGGTTAATGAGGAGGAAAATCCAACGCCGGCATTCCTTAAAACTGACAAAACGGAAATAAGAAATCGAAAAATGACAATAGATGAAACAGCTGTATTCATACGAGGTACAGCAAATAATAAGCACCATATACACACTCTTAACCCTACAATATCTGACAAGCTACAAGTTTTCTCTACATAAATCTTTAATATCTGAGAGCAATAAAAATAAATAAAAAATAACGAAACATAGCGAATAGCCTTTCACGGTAAAAACTACTCTCTGGCGCGAAAACCTGTATTTTGTGTTTGTCGAATTCGTGATTTTCAAGTGAAACTTCATCATATTAGAATTCATGTAAGACGCCGAATACTACTCAGTGACTTTAACTTATGATACTATTTTTATTACCAGTAATGTATTCAGAGTTATGGAATAGTCGACTTGCAACGGAAGTAGAGGATATGGATTGGCCATTTTTTGTTCAAAGTGAACTCAACCGAAAGTATAACGAAGCTGCTGATGAATTCGCCCATTCTTTTATGATCGCATTAAAACACTATAGCGGAAAATACTCTCATTTTGAAAGGTAATGAATATACTATATAAACGGGCAGCAATGCATTGGACATGATTTTGACATATCGTTTTACTAGCTTCTTGAAAATCATAACTGGACAAACAAACGACATTTCCTACAAACGCATAGTTCAACAAGCCGCAGATCTTTTAAAAACATTTCAAGAAAAGGATATAACAGGGCAAGGACAACTTTCCATGGGAAGTTTCGAAGCGGCTATAAGACAGACGTTCAAGTTGAAAAAGGATGACGACATTGCCACATTTAAATCATTAGAAGACGGTGACGAGGTTTATTTTTTTGTCATCTATTTGATTTAGAAAACTAATAATTTTACGGCTATGTGCTATTTAGGATGTTTATGGTTGATAAATTATCCATCAAGTTTTGTTTATCTCGAAACTTTTTATGTTTAACCAGATGACCTTTTTTCCGTGAGTGATGTTTTTAGTTGCTTTTTTGGAGAAAAGCTCTCCAAATGAATTTTAAAGGCCTTAGTGAATGAATGATGTATTTTAGACCAAAGTACCAGGAATCAAATAATTAAATTAGGTATGCTATACACAGCTATTCGCCGATGGTGACGCTGGTGGCCCGTCGGTCATTTTCAAATTGCTGGAGGAGCAAGATCAAAAATCGAAAGATGAATATATTCAACAAATCGCATTACAATTGGAAGGCATTGACAAAGTCTCAACGGCAGAAGCCAAAATTGCCTTTATGTCAATCGATCCCGGTATTAATGCAGAAGTCATCAACCAATATATAGCCGTGAGAAATTTGACAATAGTCAAAATAATATGGTTAAATATATATTTAGTTTGGTCTTGGAGCTGCTGAAAATACAGAGACAGAAAAGTTTCTTGCCAATCTATCGAGCAACCCTGTGTATCGCGTATCTGCTGCTGTTGAATTCTAAAATAAATATTTATTATAAAATAGCAATACAGGCGTGACAAAATTTGGCCAAATACCCGCATAGGCGCGTAATTATAACGTCATGGACCATGACTCATGGTAACCACAATATGACTTGGCCTCAAAGTTATTTTTTATTGAGACCATAAACTTTGATATCCGTATAACTTATACGTAAGTTATATCTTAGTTATATGATATAAGTCCATATCATATAAAATCCATTGAAAATTTACAAAAAAATGATGCGTTGTGATGTGCATCATATTTTTCAACCAAACCTCCCGGAACATTTCTCGTAGACGGTACGAAAAAGTTCACAAAATTAAATTTAGAAGTCGAAAAAGAGATGAATTTACAGAAAAAAATCCCGAAAATACATCATTTTAAAAAAGTGCGAAAAGATTTTTTTTTCGAGAAGAAATGAATTTATGGAAATAAAGTGTAAGAAAAAAACATAAAATGTGAGACAAAAATGGACTTAACCCGTCCTAAAAGACTCCTTGACTAT
>SCLG01000354.1:104464-116990 GCA_004367875.1 Oikopleura albicans
CCGCACAAAACGGAGAACATTTACGACCCTGAAATTTCATGAAAACAATCAAATATCGAAAAATTGGTGTCAACAGTTTTTGCGCCTTGTTTTAATAAAAGATGTCCATTTGTCTTAACTCGCGCTGTTTTAAACAATTAATTACTTTTAGGTTCCACTAGAATCCCTGATTGCCGTTGTAATCAGTTCGGAGAATGAATTATCAAAAACCACTTCAAACCCGACCTGAACTCGTGAATATCATCCAAGTAATTGGGAAAACAATGACAGCGCTTGATGATGTTATCAATAAGGCGGAAATAACGGCAAATACTAAAAGAATAGTAAGTACTGACTTGTATTCCAAACTTTTTGTTCTATTTCAAGTGTTATTCTTCCAAATTAATACCTCTCGTTGTAAGTGAATATTTCCGATTCCGGCATCTTCAATGTATGGAGATCTTCGTTTGTTAGCTTATTACCTTTTTTGACACACTTTTAAGATTGGATTATAATTTATAAACAGTTTGTGAACTCTGTATTAATAGTACTAATACTGGCGCGAGAAAAAAATATCACCGAGCAAATTTCGCTTGTAGGCTGCAAACGGTACTCGCTCGTATCTATTGTACGACCCGCAGCGAGCTTGGTGACAAACTCACGACTCACACCAGTATTACTTTCCATAATATAATATCCGTATAGAAAAAAAATCTTTATGTAATCTTATTTTTAGAACTTTGTAGGTATAATAGAAGCACTTCATGCTTTTAAATTAGCTATAAAAATAAATTAATTATATATTGTTTATTATAGAAAAGTTTCAGAAGTACGGCTACTCAAAACAGCTGACAAATTTACGTTAACCACCCGGCATACATTATCGTTGAGTTCTACCGTTGGTATCAAACTACCGTAGGTATCAAAAATTAATACAATCAAACTTGGAATACGGATACCCAAGGTATTCTGTCAGAATTGTACGAATTGTTACTATAGGAACCAGAGCGTCCGATAAGGGGATAGCATCTTCCATTTGAAAACCGGTATTGGCCGATCCGATTTTCATCATTAATCCCGCAACATTACGGTTCCATCCATAAGTGCTATCTCAGAGACAGTTTATAGAAATTGCAATTAATTGTGACACTTGAATGGCGAAAAAATCAAGTTAAAAACAGTTTGGTAATAATTGAAACCAGTCTCCTGAGGCATTATATCGAATGGTGAAAGATATTTTTTTCCATTCCATAAGGGCAAAGTAAAGGATAAAATTATTTTATTCAAACAAAAACAGTTTGGCTTAACGAACGTGTGAAAATTATTGATTTTTTTGATGAATATTGGATTCCTTTATTAATCCCTAATTTTATATCCTTTATTAAAATGTCGGTTACATCAATTTGTTCGTCTAGTTCTAGTGNGTTCTAGTGTCGTTATAGGCTTAGGGTTATTTTCGCTGTGTCGTTGAATAGCTGTTCGATAATCAAACTCTAAGCAAACACCATCGAAAGTAACTTTCTGCTAATAAATTCTAGAATTCTGATAACATGATATCAAATAAAGACAGGACATCTCACAATTTGACCCGCTTTCATGAAGTCCTCCCGTTACATAAAGTAATCGGTGAACCTTGCGATAACGCAACGAATGTGCCTCCCAAAAAAACGTTGCCTTAACGCAAGGTGTGTTCCGTGAACGCAAGATCAAGTAAAAATCCATTTAACCCATATCGGGATCGACCATTAAAAATTAGTACTTTTCAATTTTTTTCGATGTTCCAGGCGGCTACTGTCATTGTCATCACCCAGGTAGGATTTTTACCGAGGTATGATTATTCAATTACTAGAACAATTCCTTTTGCCAGAACTCTTTGCAATCATATTTTTCCCAAAAACATTCGTAAACCGTAACATTCGGTGACGTTAGTTTGAAAAACATTTCCAGGTTGACATTTAAATTTCTGTCTTTTGGAAATCTATATTATTCAGACGGTTCGGTATACATTCTGCGTGTCAGTGCTGAGACTGACGGGCTTTAGGGCTTTAGGCGCGCCTTTTGGATCAATTTTTGGCATCATGAACGAAATTTCGCGAAATAGTTCGACACTGTAATTGGAATTTTTGTACTTTTAATATGATTATTGTTCATTTGTAATATTCCCTTTCTTCATAGTCAGCATCTTTATGTCCATAGAAGTATTTAAGATCTGCAATTTGTATATTGGGAAAATGTTTTTCCAACTTTTGTTTCGAGTGCATCGATTCCAGACATAGCGTTATGTGTGGAAAATTGTCTTCTGAAGTTTTTAATGACCTTCAAACTCTTATAAACAGATAATACGATTTTCGGTAAATGGTTAATTTTTTAATCGAATACATTAAATTAAAACGGCAGATAATGAAATAAGATTACAGGCGGTCTGGTTATAAGGTCACCAGGTGTGACCGTTATCAGGTCAAGTCAATTTTTGCACTAAGGTCAAGTCAATTTTTTAAGCTTATTTTTTGGGAACCCTACTGGAGTAATCCCCTTAAAGACTTTAAGTTATAGTGTCGAGAAACTGTATTTAGACAATAAAAATATCCTTCGGAGAGTTGATACAAATTTTTTGGTATGAAAAATAAGAGACCCTTCACTCTACTCTTGAAGGCTGTTTTGGCTTTGACTTTCATTTGAGAGGCTATTTTCAAAAATATAAAATTACCAACTCCCACTAAGGATTGCAGTGCCTTGAACTGAAATAAATCATTTTAACATACATTGCTCAAAAAATTTAAAATAATCCTATAATTGTACCGTACCGTAGTTTCTGAAGGATGACCGTCATAATGCAAAAAGTAAACCGTCTATTTTGGGAAAAACACTTTTGCTAAAAAGCGTCTGAATTCAGAGCGGCGTCCCTATTTAGAGTAGGGACTACGTTGCGCATTAGTATATCATACCTTGAGCTCCATGAGATTCTGTAGCCATAAACGACCGATATTCATAAAATTCATTGACATTTCCTCGTATGGTCCGTGCTGTGTAGAATATACCGGCAACCCACACAACGAGAACAAAAATTTTGCGGCTTTTCGATAGCTTTAATATACTTAGGATAAGGGTAATTATTGACGGGTGGTTAGTGTCACTATTGTCGCAATATATCAAATAAAATATAGTTTTTCATACAAAAAATTTATAATTTATTTTATTTATATGATATTATTATCTAGCCCTTGGAGTGGTATATTCTGACAGGTATGCCCACCGAGGGCACCGCGGTCTATCGCGGGAAAAATTTTTCTCGGAATTTCTACCAAAGAATTTTTTTGCGAAAAACAGTTTGTTTTGTTTTTTTCCGAAAATAACTTTCTCTTCCTTTTTTACGCGAAATTATGTCTGTGAGTTGCGTTTGCCTGCCTTTTCCGTGAATAATTTTTTTCTGTATTGTCCGCGAAAAAAATTCGCGGACAATACAGAAAAAAATTTGTCGCGAAAGACCGCGGTGCCGCCCACCGAGGGCATCTAAGGACATGGGTTGTGAAAATTTAGCGCCACCTCGTTTAACCCTGTATATAAATAAGTTTTATCGCTGTATTTATCAGGCAGTATAGATTAGGCTACAGTGTATGGGTCTGTACGCCTACGTTTCCAAACAGCGCATTTTTGTTGGGATAGGGAAGGGCTAAAGCCGCTTAACTCCATTTTTAGACCGTTAAGGCGATATTGCCATACTACGAATTTCGTAATGCACAATTTTTGCACTTAAAAATAAAATTACCTTACTAAACATTTGTTTCATATGTAAGTCTGAAAATTCACGTTTTTATATGACTATGATATTAGACAAGTTATTGCTAATAATATGGCCAACATTATTAAACTGTCAGACAGATCTGTCAAAGATAAATGACCTATTAATGAACGAAAAGATACCAAAGCAAAATGTTTGGAAACGTATATTAAGGAGCGGTCAGTCGATTTGTTTACAAAGTGTACGCTCCTTAAAAATAAGATTATCAAAATGTCTGTAGCGAGCTCTAGAATTTTTGAATGTCATTTTTCTTTAGCCGATACAGACTTTCAAAAAATTCCAGAGCTCCCTACAGAGATTTTTAGAATTTTATTTCTCCATATTGTACAGTCCTTACTCCTATTACGGGCGCTCCCATTAGGGCCGTTTATCCCATTACGGCCGTTTTTTTATATGGCCGTATTTTGGGGATAAATAATTTTATAAGGGCCGTTTTTTCTTGACAGGTTTGGCAGTCATTAATTTGTACACATCTGTGTATTGAAACGGCTTTTTTAACAAAACCAACTGATATAGCTAAGTATAATCCGACAAATTTCGTAAAAAATTTTAATAAAATCAAAAACAAACCCTTTGAATGCTAAAATGTCACATAAATCCTCGAATAGGTTGTAAAATTAATATTTAAAAGTTCAATAAGCTATATTGACATAAATTTGTCCCAAATAAACCCTATTAGGGGCGCTTATCCCATTACGGCCGTTTTTTTTCGAGAACCGAAAACGGCCGTAATGGGAGTAAGGACTGTATTACAAATATTTCAAGTTCTATAATTTGACAAAATTCATTTTTAATCTAATGGCCCCTGCCGGCCCAAAATAATCAAAGGACCGTTTTAGCGAAAACAAAATTCTTAACAGGGCCCAAAAGAACCGAACCAGTTATAGTATTATGATTTTTTTTGTATAAAATTTCATCGAAACAGTGTTGTCTTAAAAAAATTGCCAACCGTCACGTTTTCATCGTGCGTGATGTGTCATGAGATTGTACTGTGTTACGATTAAACACTGTAATTAATAATCAAAGTTGTTGTTTTTGTCAAAATTGTCTTATAGACCCCAAAATAATTAGAAACGATAAAAATGGGGATTTAATATTTGTCTCACCGGTAAAATATTTCCAATTTGGGTTGTCGACTTGGAGGAGATCGGTCCTCAGAATTCATGTGATGATTTTGTTGTAAACCATACGCAGATTGTTTTTCAGTTTTTGAATAAAATTTTGAATAAATTTTGAATAAAATGTTAAAAGGGACTCGTTTTTGGGAAAAATAGACTTTTCCGACTCTTTAAAAAAAAGTTATTCAAAAGTTATTCCAGTTACCCACTGGAAAAACTCATTTAAAAAATTGGATTGACCTTATAAGCAACAATAAAAAAACGACTCCCATTTGGTCTCGAGCCGTTTACTGTAAACGGTTTACAAGACTGTTTCGATGGCCAAATAAAATATTTTTTAAATTATAGACATATTTCAAAGAAAAAAAATACTTTTTGCATTTCACATTAAAAAACAATATGAAAATACATACAAAATATCCATTCATAGTTAAAAAATATGTTCATCAAAGACCGCATGAATTTTTCCACTATGGTGTTTTTTGTCCGATTAAAATAGGGGGGAAAGCGTACGTTGTTTTCCAGGTATTTTGAAAACGTTAATTGAACGTTGCTAGCTGGAAAAAAAGGAGTCGCGTTTTTTTTATCTTTTCTGTCAACACAAGCGCAATGGTCGTCCTGGCCGCGGGCGAGACCTGACTTGATCGAACACTGACACGAAACATTTAATATGGCTCACTCAAAACTATTCGCTTGACCGAAACGCGGTGACGCTAAACACGATAGAGAACTTTTGGCAGAGAAAACCGACGAAAAAAAATTATAAACCCCTTCACACCGAAGGTCATTTTTGATACCCCAGCGAGAAGGAACGAGAAAGAGAGAGAAAAAAAACAGAGAGAAATAACGAAACACACAACGATAACGAGAGAGAGAGAACTAGAGAAACTGGGAAAACAAAACAAACACCAACAAAAAACATGACAAAACGGACAACTGAACTTACGTGAGTGCCGGACCTAAATGCGCACCGGTGTGACGCTGCTTAGCGTACTGGCAGCTATCACAGCAGGTGACAATCGGCAGGGATGGAAAAGTTGTGCTATAACGAAAATTACCGTTTTTTGTCCCGATTACTTTTCAAAGAATTTGAATTTCAGAAAAAAATATCTGACTAGGTTAACTTCATTCTATTACTTTTGGAGAGTAAGAATTTTAACCAATCAGCAATAGTCCTGAAGCAATCTTTTTTCGTAACACAAATAATTCTCACAAATAAAATGACGAAGTTTTATTGCCATGGAAAATAATTTCTTTAATTGTCATGTTTGGGCAAAAATGCGTTTTTGTAGTAAATTTATTGACTTGGAAAATTATTCATGTGATTTAACGTCCATTTTTGGTAAAATATTGATGAAATATCTCAATTTCTACAGCATATCAAAACAGTGCCGCTGTTGTACGTAGTTTTTTAGCAATAATTAATTTTTCAAAAAAAACTCATAAAATATATTACAAATTGTAATATACGCATATGATAAATTATTTGTGAATTTTGTAATTTTGAAATATCGTAAAATAACAAAAACTGCTGATCCACCCACACACTGTGTTACTGTAGTTTAGTTTTTGAAACTTTGATAAAAAAATGCATCAAAAATTTAAGACAAGTTCCCATAATTTACGTAAATTCCGTTATTTTTCAAATAGCCTACGCACTGCAGGCTGCAGCGATATCCTTCAATTTTTCACTCTCAATTTTTAAAATTCGGTTTCGAAAGATAAAGGCGCATTTGGTGTATATGCTGTAGAATGAGCGCCAAGTAAGGAACGAAAAGTAAGAGTGGGGACGCCATGTAAGGGTACGTGGGCATCAAGTAGGGGTAGGTTTAATTTGGTCAAAAGATTTGACGCTATCCAGCAGGTACTGAGTTAGTATCATGCCTTAATGGTCAAATCAGTCTAAAATTTGAAGATGGATTAACCCTCATTAGACTTTATCCACATTTGCTTTTATCCACATTTGCTTTTATCCAATTTAGACTTTATCCAATTTTGCCTTTATCCAATTTAGACTTTTTCTTGAGACGAATTACCCTGTACACCATTTAACTTTTCGACCATTACGGCATTGTACCAATTCAGTCGGTGCAACATTCATATAAAAATTATTCAAAATTAAAAAAAAAACACGAAGGTGACCCCAACTTTTCGTGCCCCCTGTATAGCTTTTTCATCCCGCACAATAGGCCTCAGCCGTTTCATTGTTGGACGCAGCCTGACGATGCAATTCGGTGTCAGTGGCCAAAGACGCATTCAAATGCGCGCGTTGTATATTCTAAGACCTTTGACCGGGATTCGGAACCGCTAGTTGACTGTCGCCCCGATGATCAGCTCACGACGGCAAACGAAATCGGCTGTACGACGCAGTACGTCAATTCCTTCATTCAGTACACTTTACGTTTGCTGGACGAGAATGACAAGAAAATTTGGCAGATCAACAAATTCATTGGACAGAATTACCGTATGTACTTTTAGATGTATAAATTTTAATGGGAATGATGAAACTGGTTCACACAAAAATTCACAAAAGGGAGGTTATAAGGTCTAGGTCACAAATAATTTGGCGCGCTATAATTGATGAGGCTTAGCTTTATCGATGCTAAAATAAAATAAATAACGTTAAAAAAGGCAAGTGTTATAAAGACGGGCATTTGTGCCGCTGTAAGGTTAGTTTTTTTTGCAAAAAATGTGTATTTAAAAACTATTTTCAGGCGACCCCTGGGTTATTTTTTTAGTGGTTATAAGGTCAAATTATTTTTTTGTATATGTTTTCTAAAGTCATATCAGTTTTTTACCTTATAATCACCACTTGTGTAATCGGGAAAGCTTTTTTCTATGTTTTGTTTTTGCACATTGACCATTTTTAATAATACATTTTAACTTATTGATAAATGCAATATGCCGCTCTGTGCTCCCGTTCATACAATAATCGGGCGAGTTAAATAATTACACGCATTTAAGACACTAAGGTACTTAATGCAATGTGGATTCAGTACCAGAATAAATATGTTGTGAGCTCTTGTATTCATGTAAATGTCTTAGATACAATCTTCTCATAAACATATTAATCGAGAGTCTTTTTTATGTTTAATTCCACAGATAATGAATTAGCTCGAAATCCCACAGATGTGCGCCGTAGATATCCTCGGTTGTTTGCAGCCAAAAAAAGAAAAACATGAATAATTTTGTTGATATAAATTGAATTAAAAAGTTATCCCAGCGCCCAAGACGAGGCTGGCCGAGAAAAAAAAATGACTCCGAGATTCATTTTAGATATTTTTCACACATTGCTTGACGTTATTAAAGCAACATTGTAGATAAGCCGGTTGCGTTCATTAACCATTTGCAAGGTGTGTCTTTCGTCGGTAGGAAATGCTCTTTAATTTGAGGTCGACCCATTTATTCAAATTTTTTGAATGTTCAAAAAAAAAGATATCTTTCGATATTGTTCGTATTTCCAATTTACAAAAATAGTGCATTATTAGCAAATTTTAATAAACAAGTCAACGTTTTATCACGTGAAAACTCTCTAGAATAAAAATCTATGTGAAAGCTAAACTTTTGCCAATTTTTTTTTTTGAACTTGGGGGTATTTATAAGGTCTGTTATTTCGTCCGCTATACAGTCTTAAGATATAGACTACATCATATAGGCCTTTGTGCACTAAATTTGATTTTTTTTTTCTTAATACGGTATTAATAATACCTTATAACCACCCTCTGCATCTAAATTAGATTGTGTTTGGCTCATTAAAAAATGACCAAAAAATAAAACGATCTGCATTTCAATGTGGTTATAAAATGTTGACGAGGTCTCATGAGATTTGACAATCATCCGTTGACCTTATAACCAACTGTCTTATATGGGTCTTGCTGCAACTTGCGATAATAATATAATAATAATATTAGCACAAATGAAATAACGTTATTAGATATGAGTTTGAGAAGTTTAACGAACTCAGAAGTCACGGCCACAGATTACTCCGAGATTTCTTCCACACCTTTTTTCGAGTTTTTTTTTTTGCAACAATATAGATAAGCCAGTTGCGCTCATTCACGAATGCCAATGGTTCGTCCTTAATCGATATCGGAAATGCTTTCAATTCGGGGTCCGCCAATCGAGTGTTTAATCACTTTCACATTATTTTTTGTTCAAACTGTCAAAAATAACATAACGAATGTCAAGAAAAAACAGTACCATTTTTTTTTTGCTGGCGGATTATTGAGTGGCGTCAAAAATGAATATTGGTACTGCACTAGTACAAGCAATTTGCTAAAACAAAATTGATCGTATTAATATTTTACAATATTGATAATTGGAGGGCCTGTAGCAGGCTGCTGACTGTTGTCCCAGAACATTTTTACAAAGTTTTGCTGACCCGGATAAAATTAAGATGACCTTAACTCGTAGTCATTATTTTGTGCAAGAATAGCACAAACGCAGGTCGCGCAAAATTTATTGGAGATGGTTATAAGACTTCATGGTTTTTCAAAAATGAATTTAAGCCTTAAAAGGTTTTAGTTTGTTTTAATTTTAAATTTATAACTACCCCGTTATTCTCAGCGTGTCTTCATCTATTCCTGGATTTTTCCAGAAAAATTGTAGAAAATACAAAAGAAAAAAAAACGCTGGAAATTCATGTGACACGGTGAGTATAAGGAATATTCAAAAGATCGAATGAATGGCAATTCATAGTTCGCGTCTGACAAATATTTCTTTTTCATTAATATTATTGGAAATGAAAAAAAAAGTATGTCGTGTTCTAGGAATTAACAAGTTCAAGCGAGTTAAATGTAGTTCTTAATTGAGTCAAAAATAGCGTTTTTTTTACTTTTGTTTCTGCTTTTCTTTGCACATTTTCAATTTTTGTTTATAGATTGTACTCGTTGCTTACTGCACTCCAGATTTGTAACAAGAAGCAATCCGAAGCTATTATTTGTTGCGGTTATAAACATTACTAGCCATATTTTATTTCGAAAAAAAAAATGAAATTAATCAAACTACAACTTTTTTTTCTTGTCGCACATTCTTGAAATTTTGTAAATTACCATCTTTGTTCTAAAATTACCATTTTTTTTGGTGAACAAGTTAGGCATGGTCAATGTTCCTTGTTAAAAATGTTTAGAGCTGTGACCCTGAATGTTGACATCTTTGGCTCTACTTATAATTTTTGATAAAAGGTCATTTCTATTCTTGTATTTAATTTACTCTATCAATGTGCGAGATAAAATTGTTTTTTACCGATATGATGTAGTACAGTTTAACTTGACGAAAATGGAAAAAAAGTTCGTACAGTAATTAATTAGTTAACTCATCGGCGGGATATGGACCATAAAATACTCCCAAAGTTATTGTGCCGTTATTACTTGCAACCGGCGATGTCCGAAATGTTTCCGGTGCTAAAATATGCTTTTTATCAGTATATGAATTTTGAAAATCTCATCTTTATTTATAAGTTTCAGTGTTTTTGTTGTACGAAAGTGTTGCTAAAAAATGTCCCAAAAATAATAATTATAAGCTATTGAATTAGATTCCTATGCTTGATTTGGTCTAAATGTACCCTAAAACATTCATGAAAACGACTATATATTATTCCAAACATTAAGACTTCGAAAACATGTTTGATTTGACATGAAATCAATTAATTGCCTAAAAAGATGCCCAATCTGACCTCAAACAGCCGGATTTCTATGATTTCATTAAAGCTGGCCCTTGAAATAGATTTGAGTATTTTTGAATATATCAACAAGCGATAAGATTTTATAACAAATCTAATTTGAACTAGTTCTAAAAATAAATTAAAACTGATCATGCAATTAAATTTGTTACTTGAAACCCACTCGCATATGACAATTTTCTGGAAAAACGGATGTTCACCTTCTCTACAAAAAGACGATGCGGGGTTAAAGAATTTTAGTTATGCTTGTTAGCTCTTTATTGGGCTATATTATCATAATTATTTTGTTTTAAAATTTTTAGTCTAGATTAAAAATAAAATGTCAAAAAAAAAATATTTTAAATATTTTTTAGCCGAATAGCGACAAAATATACAAATTAAAACATGCTTTTCAAATTCTAACTCGAGTGAAGTTCTTTAATATATGAGAAACACAAAAAAATGTTCGGCTGTCTTAAATATAAAGATGTTTGTCACAATTAAAACGAAAATAAAAATGCTGAGTATTAACATGAAACTTGTATAAAAGTTTTAATTTACTAATTTGCCATTTTGATCTTTTTGATATGATTTAAAACCAGGATAATTCACAAAAATCCACTAAGGTTGAAGGCGTTATTGAGAACCCCTCAAAAATGTCAACAATTAGATAAATACTAGTTCATTCTCATCCATTTACATACTGTAGTATTCGCAGTTTGGACAGAACGGACATACGTTACTGAGTGGTTCCGCTAATCACCTTGTACCCTTTTTTATAATTCTAACGAACAATTATTTTTTATGCTTAGGTAGTGCCAAAAGCAGACTTCACAGCACGGAGAGAACAATCCATTAAAAATAACTTGTCGGGGGAAGTTACAAAATAGTAACCTGTAGGGAGAATTGTGTGCGTGTATATGCACACATTGGGTCATCCTAAGAATTAATGATGTAAATTTTGACAAATTTTTATATAACCTTCGGGTCAGAAATTATAGGAAATACTGCCATTCTCACGTTTCTCGCCTAATCAAAATGAAAATCACAGAGTCTTAAAAAAAATTTGTAAAATACTAGTCGAGTCCATCATATCCAATGTATCGTTAAATCAAAATCCCTACATAGAAATGTTTTTGTGACATTTGTTAATTACCACGTCAGTTTTATCAGAAAAAAGTGCTATATACCGTTATTTATATAAATATGTTCTCGGGAAACAAATTGAAACGGCTTTGATGATAATTGGGCAGCTTTGTCAGAGCTGTGGACGTGACGGACAGCGCGACCGATTCGATTAATAATTGAATCAATTTGCGTTTAATGGCCGAAAAAATATCGTCGATGCGGATAGTAAAACATAACATATTCATGAACAGGCCATTTCACTGCCAATGATTAACCACTGATATCCGGTTGCGCTCCAACACTTCTAAATAGTTAAAGGTCACTTCCATGGCTGCTTAAATTTTATCCATTTTTTTTTTGGCCCCACGATAAAATTGACAGTAAGCAACCGTATTAGATGAAATATCCTGTTTTAAATTTATAAGTTATAAAGTAGTATTGACCACGCCATTGAAAAAAAAAACTTGGCGCTTAAACGGCTTAATGTTAATCATCAGACTGGCCCAGTCGAGTAATCGGCTTGACATTTTATGAGGCGACTAAAGACTCTGCCCTGAATTATTGCAACAACACGTTACGCTGCATTGAGCTAATTCGATTTAAAATCATTTTCCCCCTTTAAAATGAAGTCGCCAATGTACAATTTGACAAAATCGCCGTAAAGTTCAGTTTAGGTTTCTTTATCTTTTTTTTCTCTTTTGATGGATTTTTTGGGTAGCCTCAAAAGTTGAAATCAAAATTGACGCCGTATAAAATTACGCGCAGGGGTTGATTATCAGGTCTCTTATTTAAGGTCATAAGGTCATTCAACTCAACTGTCGTAAAATATAAAATCGTGTCTTT
>SCLG01000354.1:138651-151759 GCA_004367875.1 Oikopleura albicans
ATAATTATTGTATCTTCTTCTTTTCTGTTCCATTTTGAAGGCGATCGGCAACACCCGGCAATTTGTAAAAACTTAGAACACTAAAATCATTTAAATAAACTAACTCGTTAAAATTAAAAATAAGAATAATCAAATATAATTTAAAAAATTCATTGGTGTTTTTTTTAGTTTACACAGATTTTGCTATTGATTTGCAGATTGGAACTTCTTATAGTTCACTACGTCGGCTGATTTTTAATTTCTATCCCTTGGAGCGCAAAATTATGCGGCAAACCTGCTGGTTTTTTTGTGACGAAAAATCTCACTCTCCAGCTGTTAAAATTGGGTAAATCCAGGTAAAAAAATTGGCCGACGTAGTGAATTAGCAGAGACTTTGATCTACATCTTTAAAATTATTTCTTAGCATATTCTGAAAGGTCGAGAAATCAAAGCAAAACTCGTGTAATCTAAAAAAAACTACCGTTGTTTTTATAATTCCTGCGCCCCATATATCTCACAGACATATTTCACTGTTTCCATAATTTCTTAAATAAATTGTAGTTCTGTCATATCCATGTTATACGGCATCGACTTGGCTGTTTGAATCATAGAACAGCCAACAAAAATTATTGGGAAGACAGTGCCATATACATGGGCCATATGATATGGCACTGTCTGGCGCAACAGGAGCTGATATAATGAATAAATACCTCAAAGACGAAAACATAAGATATCCCACAAAGCCCCCATATGCTTTGCATGCAATTTGGGCCACAACAAAGAGAACAGCCACATTATATCCCGCATATCTGGTAGATACTTTATTAAGGTTATTTTAAATACCATGTGGACACAATTTTTTTTTGCCGTGTCAACTAACCATAGCCTACATGGTCCATAGGTATGGTCCATAGGTGTCCTGAAATATTAGATCTTATTGGATAAGGGGGCTCATCATCATTAGAGGCCTTTACTGAAGAAATACAAAATGGAAAATGAACGATACAGTATGGTTAGGCCCTAACTGTTAGGGTGGCATCTAGTTTTTGGAAACAATGGTGGAAACAATGGTCCATGAGTCATGGTGTATGGTTCATATCATTGTGATTCCTTTTAACATTTAAATTAATACCTTCTTAATTTAGTTTTTTGATACAACATGTATGTAGTAACATTACCTATCACCTCAAAATTTAATAAAAACATCAAATTTGTGAGAAAAAAATGTACCTTTCTCTGGTACTTTTCTGGTTCAGTTTGTACAGAACATGATTGACTCCCCAAACCCTTAAAATATTTTCCAAAAGCGGAGATGGAAGAAATGAAACTCCAAATTATAAAAAAAAACAAGAAAACCTTATCATAATTTATTTTGTTGGTTTTATAAACAATGACCGAAGGTTCAGTTCATGTTATCTCCAATTAGAAAAAAACCTTCCTTCATCACTCATTTTTATCCATCTATAAGCAAAACCTAGAATGATGCCAATAAAATACAAAACCGATATAAACCCATACAAAATTGTTTCCTCTGTATGTCCAAGATGTCGCGTAAATAATTCCTCAGTTTCAAACATTATATTTAATTTTATAATTTATACTAACTTATATCGTAATTAGAGTCTTATAGCACACACAAATTTGACTCGAAAAATATTTAAATTGATTCATATTTAAAACTAAATAGTACTAATAACAAAACTAACAAGCTCTACAAACATTGACGAAATGTCGAGCTGACAAACATCACGAATTCGGTCGCATCACAGGATTAATTCCTGCATAATACATAATAATTTAGACAGTCCTCACTTCCTACACGGACGTTTTTATTTTCCAAAATAGCGTCCGTGTTGAGGTGAACTGTTTTGGGACATTTTTTCACAAAAAAGTGTCCGTATTGGAAGAAAGCGTCCGTATTGAGATGACTCATTACTAATGAGTGTAAATTAGAATTTATTACAAGGAACCCTTTATGAATGCCTACATTGACCCTTAACTTGTACGTGACAAATCAGCCAAATCCCTAGAGACTAGCTTTCTATAAATTATATTATACAAAAATGGGGCGTAATCGGAAATCGCTGAAGGCATATCGAATCGAATTTTATCAGAAATTATTTGCCAACAAAACTGAAATTGAAAAAATTCTATAAATCCACGAATAAGTTAATCAACTTATTTTTAACGCTCAAAAGCTTCTTTAGCGCGAAAGACCTTTTTGATCGTGAAAACCAAATACTGTCTTTAGTGACCAATAACGACTTTACTTACCAATTTATACTTTATGGCTCCAGGGGCTCTGGGGGAAAATCGCATGTTGAGTTGCGAAATTTTGGAACTATCAGGGCCATAATGACGGGCTACCAAAAATAACGCGTACAGAACCAAGTCTGGATATGATTTTTTCAATTTTATTTCCTACGCAGTGGTTTAAAATAAGTGTTACACTAAAGTAAAACATAAAAACGAATTTCATGTAAAATTTATCAGAAAAGAAGGAAAGAAATAAAAATATATCCCACTTCTTAATATAATTACTTTTTGAACTGCCTACTAAATAGTGGGGCTATAAATTGATTTCTATTCGATCTAAGAGATGGGTTAAATATATAAATTAATTTACAGTTTTCCCAACTTGGGACTGGTTTAATTATCACCGCCACTTTAATCTATGATTCATAACTTTTGACATGAGGAACGCGATGGAAATGAACGATGGTTAATTTAAAACGAAATTTGGACTAGAAAGAAAAACAAACATGATTCAACTTTTGGTGAAATGTTAGAAAGTGACTTAAATCGCGTCTTCCAAAAAAACACCAAAATCACCATTTTTAAAAACACGAAAAAATAAACGAACACAAAAATAAATCGATATTCATATGATATAAATATGTATACAGTCATAACTCTCAATACGGACGCTTTCTTCCAATACTGACGGTTTTGTGATAAAATGTCCACAAAACAGTCGAAAATGGACACTTTATGACAATTCACCCCAATACGGACGCTATTTTCGAGAATTAAAAACGTCCTTATTGAAAGTAAGGACTGTATTATAGATTTTTACCCCCTATAAGTACGTTTTTTACGTTTTCAGTAAAATCAATATATATATAGAGTTACATCTGAATACGACATATCAATAGGAACACTTCGCTAGAAGACATATTTAGGCATTAGGCAAATTTGGCAAATAAAAACATAAAAGTGAATTGATTGTAAATATTAGTGTTAAGGGATATTCCATGGAATTTCTGGTCTACATTTAATGATAATAATGAAAGTAAGAAATAAGTGGCAAATTACGTTACATATTTTTCCTAAATAACCGCGTAAAACATAGGTGGATACATTTTAGAATACACAGAAATGGGTATAAGTTGTCAAGGGACAAAATCTAAAAAACATTGCTACATCATGTGATTTTTTTTTTCTGTAAACCTCGATTGTCGCAAATTTTGATTATGGATTTTTGACAGTGAACTCCCTCACTGGATGTAGCAACGTTATTTTGATAGCTTTTCCTAGCATTTTTAAACTGCTTCAAAATTAATACACGTTTTCTGTGTAACCTAAAAAATATCGTATGATAATAATATTTGATTAATATAATATAATTAATGCATAATGCAGAATACCTAAATATACGGCAAGGTGTAACATAGATTATTTGCCTTTTTCTGAAATTTTATATACTAATAAAGTAGAAAACGGCAATCACTCTATGTAACTCCTTATTGTAATATATCAAGGTTACGATTGATGCATAAAAAGATAGGGCAAAATGATTGATTTGTACTTTAAATAGACGATGCGGTTTTATGAATAATAAACGGGATTAGAGTTGAATTCAGTAGCCAACGGTATGATCAGGCGCTTCTGATTGGCCACGTAATTTGGTCGCGCAATACCGAGGGCAAG
This sequence comes from Oikopleura albicans, assembly GCA_004367875.1. NCBI lineage: Eukaryota > Metazoa > Chordata > Appendicularia > Copelata > Oikopleuridae > Oikopleura > Oikopleura albicans. The sequence goes on from SCLG01000354.1 coordinate 142,561, forward strand.
TTGCATCATTTAAAAATACGATTACTAATACGCTTGCCTAGTTTTTGTTGTATAGGCTCGTCACGAATTCAACTTTTATCCCCTATATAGTAAAGTCTCTACAGATATTTAAATTTATGCGGAAATCAGTAAATTAGTTTACAGATATCGGTATTTCCCAAGTGATTACAAACCAATAAGTAACTTGTTCCGAAAAATTGAAATGAAACAGTCTAGGTGCAGAGTCTTCACATGAATATCGTCCCTGCGCGTTAAGTTAACGCCGTTAACGCTAAATAAGGGTTTGGCAACTAGTTGTACAAATAAATGAAACGTCGAAAGTGCATTCTACAGAATTAATAACATAATTGCAATGTGCGGTCATCTCTTGTTTGCAATGACCAGTTTTTTTCGTTTTACACAATCTGGCTCACATAATGCTCACAGTGTGTGAGCGTTAAACACTCATGAAAAATAACCCCCCATTGAAACATATATAGAGCATATATAAACATATTAATAAAATCAAAAACCCGTACCAAAAAAACATTGAAAATAAAAATGAGGTATTTTCAGGTAGAGAAAATGCATTTTCTCGGTTTTGCTCGCATCTAAATTTTCACCAAAAAACGCCACAAATATCGTGTCAAGCTCAAATCGCATAGATAACACGCACACATATAAGTCCATTCATTCAATATTAAATAAATAAAAATGCATCATACATACTGATTCAGGAAAATTAGCTACACGATCATTTGGCAAGACTGGTTATTGAAAAATATTTGTTTCTTAAATCGCGCCACAGAAAAAACCTTTATGTTCTAATCTAACAAGATATCTGTGTAACAATACTTGATCAACTAATCTTCTAATGTTTTTCCTACTTCACGTATTGTTGCCTTTAGGCAATCACAAAAAAGTTTGAACTGTTAGGGGAATCGAACTTACGACCGTCAGTATAATAATTGAACCTTGGCCAACGGCGCAACGGGCCCGATAAACTAACAGAGGATTTGTGTAATAAAATATTATAATTGACTTGTTAAATTTACTGGATATGGTCGTTAGACTAGAACGTAAAAAATACTTTGTGGGTGATTTATAAGATTAGCGGCTTTTAATCTGGTCATTTGCGGTTAAAAATTATGTAACATTACTGGCGGGTAGCAAAGTATTCAGTAGGGTACCCCAAGCTTTTTTCGAGGGTCTCCAAATGACATTTTTTGATCTAATTTCAACCTACGCAAAATTATCGAAAATTTTGAAAAAAAAAAATTGTTTCGAATTATCGTTTCGAAAGTATCGTTTATGATTAAAGACACGTTTGACGTGGTGGGAATAAATACTACACAGTGCTTAACGTACTATCACTAACACTATACCACTCTTCTACAGTGACGCTAATAAATAAACAAAATTTGTTGTTTTTTCTGGAGAACAGTTTTGAAACTTGGTTTTGAACTGCAAATAAGAATTCGGTGTTTTTACCAGGTGTAAGTTACACGGTGTACATTTCTGAAAAGCGAACTCCGTTAACCCGATAAAAGGAAAAAAATCACCGATATGTTTTCATCCTTTTCACCCTGTAACTATCAGAAACATACTCGAAATATAAACTTATACCCGTTTCTAGCAGCGGATACGAATATTATCAGACAAAGCTATCCGATAAAAAGTATTAAATTTCCAAAAGAAACTCGCAACCTCACAATATTTGAAGAATTTGTCCTCGAAAGTATTTCCATAAACTGTTTCAAATAATGTCTAATAATATTGTAAAAAAAACTAAAAAATTTGAAATGCTGTCACTTAAAAATTTACATTCCGATTTTAAAAATCCATCTGATTTAAAATCCTTCGGTGTTTCGGTTATCGGTCATAGGAACTTTCTCCTCGTCAGTGTAAAGAGGCGATGCTATGCCATTGAGTTTGGCGAATTCGGCCTCAATCTCAATAAACTCTTTGCCCTTTGTTTCTGGAATGAACTTTATAATGAAAAGAAAGGCGACAGTGCATATGGCAGCAAAGAAAATAAAAACATATGGACCAATGAGGAGCTGAATTGGCGGGAAGAATTTGCCGACGATGGCTGTACATGTCCAGCAGATTACACATGATATGGCTATAAATAATTACATGTTTATACGGTATTAATTATACACAGAACAGTTATTTCATTATTATTTGTATTTTTTATAATTATTAAATGTAATTCCGCTATCCGAGTACTAGATACTTGCTACCGCGTATTACCACTTAAATTTAAATAAATAATGCTACATGGTGTACACGTAAGGCATTAGCCAATAAGATTGTAACCTGAAAATTATGGTACACATAATTTGAAAATTTTTTGAACGAAATAAATGAAAGATTGTCGTATTTAAAGAAATCGAAAAACGAATTTAAAATGACAAAAAAATGCCAAAATATTGTACAGTCCTTACTCCTTTATTAGAGGACCTACTTGAGGTATAAGTACCGTTTTCGGGTCTAGAAAAAAGTGGCCGTTATGTGAGCGCCCCTCATAGAAGTAAGGACGGCACTGTCTAAATTAACAAAATACGTACTTCCTCCTCCGGCACGAGCGGACTGTTTAAAGAATTCTGTGTTCCAAATCCATGGGACCGGTCCGGGTCCAATAGCGAATCCGACAATATAACCCATAACACAGACGATAGACAAGTACGGCATCCACGTAGTCTTATCAAGATTTTGAAGGATGATTGTCATTGCAACGCAACTAAAAACATGAAAAAAAATTAAAAATCTACAAATTTTATCTGGTCTTGTTTCCCTTTACACTGTATACCGGTGATACAGTATTTAAGGTATACTTACAAAAATATCATAATTCCATATCCATAAATCATTAATGTTCGGCGACCAAGTTTATCCATTAATGCCATTGACACAACCGTCATAATAACATTAAGCAGGCCAATAGAAACGGAAATATTTGTCGCCGTTTCATTGCTGAAGCCAGCAGATTCGAAAATAATGTTTGTGTAGAAGAAGACGGCGTTAATACCTAAAAAACATAAACATAGTACCATGGAAATTTGAATCCTGACTATGGCGTGCCATAACATATTTTTTGAAGTTTTGGTATTTCAAGAGCGGTGGTTAAAAGTTTTAACTTAAAACGAAAAGTTTTAACTTAAAACGACTGGTTACACATATCGAAAGAATAATCGAAAAACGTAAAAAAAGAAATACAAAAATTTGGTACGAAACTCAAGATTAGAATTTGGGAAACAAATAACGTTAACAATTGCTTTGTTAAAAAAAATACCTATACTATCTTTACAACATTTTAAATGATTATTCTGAAGTTCTTTGGTTTTTTCCAATTAATGCGTGTAATTTTTGAAAAAGGCCAGCAACAACTTACCGGATAATTGTTGAGACAGCATCATGAGACATATCGACCCTAATTGCCACCGAACTTCTTTAGCTTTCAAAAGCTCAAACGCGGTCATCACTTCTTCCGTTGCTGCTACGTTCGCTTCTTCCCGCATTTGGTTCAATTCTTGATGCACCTAAAGGGAATAATATTCCTTTAAATCTAATGGATTGTATATGGCCTTCTATACAGAAGCCAGTGCCGTTAAATTGTCGGATAATTTGGCACCATGTTTTGTCATTAACTTCCAGGGGAAAATTTAATTCATGCAAACTTTGGCGAATCGCTCTATAATGGCCTGAACTTGGAGAAAATGATATCAAATACAAAAATCGCTCATAGACGGGGATAGTCAAACTTCCATGAAAAACTTTTGGGAGCACAATCTAACGTAGCAAAATTATCTTATAAAATGGCAACAAAACGATTTTGTGGAAATTTACATGAATGTCCTAGTATCCAGTCGGGACACTTGAAAGTTAAAATTTTTATAGAACAAAACGATTTTAAAAAAACTGATTGAACGTACCGGTATATAGTGCCCGGTACGGTATATACTACCCGTAAGGCAAAGCTAACGGTCAGCCGCAAATAAGCACGGGTCATTTTATCTTGTACAAGGCATCATATTTTTTGTCAATTTTTTTTTTTGGTCAAACGGCCACTGGTACACAATAACAATTCTTACGTTATCAGTTCCACGGATTTTGATTAAGATTTCCTTTGCTTCATCCTCTTTGTTCTGTTCAATGAGTTTGTAACGTGGACTTTCGACACTCATGCCTATAGAGACAATCCAAGTAACTGCCGGAATTGCCGTCAGCGCCATAAGATATCCCCATAAGTCGGGTTTGCCCATTACCGCCGGTAACGAAATAATCTGCGCCACTAAAATGCCAATAGTGATCAATAATTGATTGAGCACCCCGATCCAGCCGCGATCCTCTTTTGTGCTAAGTTCCATAATATACATTGGGCACACTCCTGTCGCGATTCCGGCAAATAGACCAATTAAAATTCGGGCAACGAACAAACAAGCATTACTGCCGAAATGTTTGGCGCCAATAAAATTCGCTGCGGCCGCGATTGAAATCACCATATTTATCATTTGTGAACCTTTGCGACCGAACTTCGTCACAACAAATTTTACGCTAAAAGAGCCGATAATGCCACCAACTGTGAAAATTGCTACTGCACTTGCATATCGATTCTCTACAAACAAAAATATTAAAATCCACACTTTAATATCAGTGATTTCCACTTACAATGTAATAAAAATAAACTCGATATAAAGGTCATTTTTTGAAGAAAAAAAAATGTTCTACTACACCAGGCATGTTCTTGAATCAAATACTTTTTATCGACAAAAAGGGTCCTTTTTAGATAATCAAATAATCTTAGTAATATATCTTCGTTCGGACCGTCGCGACGCAATATGNTTTGTGAACCTTTGCGACCGAACTTCGTCACAACAAATTTTACGCTAAAAGAGCCGATAATGCCACCAACTGTGAAAATTGCTACTGCACTTGCATATCGATTCTCTACAAACAAAAGTATTAAAATCCACACTGACGGCTTTAATATCAGTGATTTCCGCTTGTAATAAAAATAAACTCGATATAAAGGTCATTTTTTGAAATGCTCTCTAGGGTATACGGTATCACTGATACCTTAACTAAATGCGTTCCTGGTGTATATTATTACAGAGGACTGTTACAAAAACAGTAAGATATACTACAGTTATACTTTTTATGACATTTTAAAGATTTGTGTATTAAAAAACGGTCGTATTTGCAACTAGGTACCGTACCTCGTTCAATTGTTTTTGCCTCCATTTCGGCTTGTAGCGTAACATTTTCGTATCTAAATTCACATTTTTTTGATCCATCCTTCCCACATTCTTGGCAGTCAGTTGATATTCTTACATTTTCAGTCGCGCTCGTTATATTAACACATGAAGGAATAATTGTAAAATTTCCATCCTCTTTCGTCTTATCCCGCCCGAATATAAGTTGTGTTTCATTACTCAATCGACCATAAAGATCATCTTTGATAAAAGTGGCCGGACCATTGACGGAAGATATATTGTAACTTAAATCGGATGACAAATTGTCTTAAAGCTCAAGATACATCCAGTACCGTATGAACTGTATGCGCCCATTTCTTGTTTTCAAAAAATATCGGGACCAAACATGTAGTCGAAAAAACATGGTACCTATGTAAAGGTTGAGTGCCCTTAACGCGAAAGGCTTTAGGTTAAAAAAGGCTAAAGGCTAAAAAGGCTAGAAGGCCAAAAAGGCAAAAAGGCTAAAAAGCTAAAAAGCTAAAGACTAAAAAAGCTAAAAGGCTAAATCTTTTAGCCTGAAAGCTAAAAAACTCTGAAGGCTAAAAAAGGCAAAAAGGCTAAAAAAGCTAAAAGCTCGTTGTCGGCGCAGGTACTGTATTTTTTTTAATTCCACGTTCTCCGCTACTAACCTTGCACCTAGTTGCAACTCAGCAATATTTTTAATGAAGCATTGCGTGAGGCAACGTCAAATAAAAAAATGTTACAAGACATCACTTAACCCCACAACGTTTCCCGGACACGCAGCCTGACACAATCCATCAAACGATGTCGTACAACGTGAACAAATTGAAAACATATATAAGAAAAATAACGCCTAGCCCGCGCTAGTTTTCACAATCTGTCATTCTATTTGTTTCACGGGGCTTTTCAAATAAAACAAAAATAATGGAAAATAATATAAATGAAACATTTTTAATTAGAGTCCCTTATCCCAAGTGTTGCGAGTTAATTCACACAATTTTATTGGTTAAAACCTCATATCGTAACTTATGAGTCTTAACGCTTTTCTCCCCGGTACTTATTTAATAAATATTACTACCATGTGTCGGTGTCAAGACTGACATAATTTTAATAATCTCCATATCATTTATAACAATATTTTGGCAAAACTGCGACAGTCTGGAAGCCGACACATGGTATACATTTAACAAAAACATAATAAAACGGTATTTCGCATAATGCACACTTATTTGACGCAAGAACGGTACCAGTTAAAGGTAGCTATCAGCTCGTTTATTGATCATCCGTTAATCCATATTGAAACGATCCAGCAAACACACATAAGAATATACTCAATATGAAACTTTTCGTTTTCTTTAAAAAGGCACACAAATAGTAATAAAATTTAAGTCGGAGGGGATACGTAACTGATTTTGGTCAAAACATCTCCAAAAACCGAAAAATAAAAGTTACGGTACTTCACGCTTTTTATGCTAGAAACAATAATTCATAGTCTATAAACGAATGAAAACGGTTTGGCTGTTTTTTCCACGGAACGGAAATTACATTCGTTTTTCGTCACATTATTTGTATCGTGTAAGAACCTATTTAATATCCGTATATTTTTTTTTTTGCGTAAGTCGACTATGTAAAAGTATTTTAACTTGTGTGCCTGTGGTGGATCATTGGCGACCGCCATTTACTCCTAAAAATAAGTATTAATACGTGTTTTTCATATTATATTTCCTCATGTCTGATTTATCTTACACACTAGATGTGCACACAGCTAGGCACTCTCACTAGCAAACTGAACTATTTTCTAAGAAATAATTTTCGACCCTTTTCAACGTCCGCAAATTTACGCTAATTATAATAATTAATTTAACAAACATGGAACCTCTAAGGGGTATCTGAACTGTAGTTAGGCCTTGACGGCCAAAGCCCGGCGAATTAAAATTTTACTCTCGCGTACTGTACATAATTTTACTTTTATCGTTTTTTCGCGAAATATACAGTGTAAAATTAGGCTAAAATATACTATTGTATATTCCGACAAAAATCTCAATTGTCATATTCCGTCAAAATCTTACATCCAAATGTCATATTCCGTCCCGGATATACAATAGCATATTTACCTACATAACATCATTTTTTCCGTTTGTTCGCGGAATATACAATTTACTTATATAATATGGGGCATATTATATGCCCTACCGCTGCCATAATATGTGGAATTCAATACAGTGAATTCTTGAGATAAAAATAAATCTACGATTCTCAGATTCGGATTATTCAGCATAGAAATTTATGCGAAAATTTCATTTTTTAGAAAAAATATCGTATCGATAATATAAAAATTTAGAATTAGTTTTCTAAGCGTACCACACACCCTTAAAACTAGAACGTGTCATTTCAGTTAGAACGTAATATTGTCCCAAAATAAATTCGAATCACTAAGTAGATCTCCGACAAATTTACGGCCTTGAATTATAACAATACCGGTCACATGCAGTCAATCGTATTTTATATATATCTTAAGAATATCACTAAATATCACTTTCATTTCATTATTTAAGATGAAATAAATAATTATATATTTAACCCCCCAAGGTCCATCTTCGAACCAAGGTATGCTTACCGCGCGGTTTTCTTTCTGTTTTCTCAATGCGGAAGAAAAATATTATTGTAAAATTAGTAAGCGAAGGAACTAAAAAAATGACTTATGAAGATATTTTAAATGTGAGTTGTATCGTTCGGTCGCGCTCTCGCCTAAAAAATCTCACGTGACTTTCAAAGCTGGTCGAATGAAGTTAATTAAAAGGCCGCTTATGAGTTAAGCCAATCGAGACACCTCAATAAATTTTGACCATGTAGTTTTGTACTCGTATGCCCCGGATGGTTGAGAAAAAATCCGGCAAAAAGTTCACTTCGTGGTTTATTAACCCGAAATAAGGAGTGCATTATCCGACAATTGAGTTTTGGCCCAGGGCAACGACTTCAAACTTAGTAATTTTTGCAGCGACTCACGCGTGTAGTGCAAAAAAAGTGTAAACGTGCCATATTCGCGAATGTCTTTCTATTCTAAAATTAAAATAAAAATTAACAGTAAAACTGCTAACCTTTACTGTTGAATTTCACCACATGACAACAAAAAAAACGTGCTTAATTTTACATGCAAATTGCGCACCAATTGTTTCGACGCAAATTGTGCGACAAATTTTCGCTGAAATTTTAAATTACAAAATTTACCAAAGTTCAAATCGTCTGTCGAAAATTGTAAAAATTCGCGATTGCCATATAATCTCTAATGAACAAAGAAAAAAAGTATTGGTTAACAGCAAAATCTTACTGTTGAAATTGCCCAAAATATTGTCTATAATTTTCTAACAAGAAAAAACGGCTAAGCCTATTGGTTCAAGTTCAGGTGGAGATATCGGCATTTTTTTATAGACAAAGTTTTGGGTATGGCAGACGCAAAAGATCTAGAAGACAAAACAAAAACACAAAAAAAAAATTGGAAAAAAATTCAGGCTTGAGAATATATGGGACCAAAGAGAAGTAAATCACTAAAGTGAAGATTTTACTTTTTGTTGCTTCTCAATGGGATCATCACAAAGTAACCTGACAACGCCCATTTCGAGAAAAAAAAAATAAAATAAAGAAATCTATCTTACCTATTTTTTCGACGTCTCTTTTTTCTTACTCGGATTACTATAACTCTTTGTTTAGCCTACTATATTTTTTCCATATATTTCATTGACAAACAACACAAAAAAAATATTTATATATTTTATACCTAATTGTGCAACGGTAAGCACGTTAAATAATATTTTTATACCTATTTCCTTGACAGGATCGAAATTATAAACAACGAGCAATATTGTTTCTTACGCGAAAAGTGCGTAAGCCAATGAATTGTCGCTCAGGCGACGACCGATGACGTCATTCTCAATCAATTGTTTGGAAGAACGGGCATACGTGAATCACGTGAAAAATGCACAAAATCGATTCTAGAAGAAGAA
>SCLG01000355.1:30886-40910 GCA_004367875.1 Oikopleura albicans
AATCCATTATCTAGCCTTGCAAGGATCGCGACTGTCCTTCATATACGGGATGGAGTAGTTGGTCGTCCTGTTATCCGACAATCAACTGTAGTCTGAACGGCGGAGCAACTCCGAAAAGTACTCGTACCCGTAGCGTTAGATGGAATGGGGTTGACCCCTCAGATTATCCAATGAGTCATACTGTCGAGTACGATTATAGCCGGTGTAATACAAAGCCTTGTGTAAAAAGATGGACGGGTTGGGAACGGACTTGGTGTGATAGTTGCACTTATCGGAAATCAAGAACATGCTACAGTTCAAGGTTAAAAATCTGATTTTCGTAATTTGACCGATTTTTTTTTCTTTGGTTCTTGTGGTCCTAGAATTACAGATTGGAATACACAAATAACCAAAGCGAAATACACGGTATCATGTTTGTAGCGTCTCATACAATTATGAATTACGTAAAGTCCCCACCCTTTTTGTGCACCCTCTAGTTGTGCACGACTGCCTAGTTGTGCAGTTTTAAAAGAAAATTTACGAGACTGCCAAGTTGTGCACTTTTATAAGAACATTTACGATACTGCCAAGTTGTGCACGTTTGTCAGACCCATGTAACCTGGACCATGCTTTATTAAAGGACTTTCAAGTTGCGCAATTTTCCAGGCCGATGTTTTAACAAACGACCTTCAAATTGTGCAGTTTGTTTGGTTATCATGTGTAACATATTTTTTCACTTTTCACCACACAAATCCGACAAAAACTTTGGAAGAGTCAGACATTGTCATCAGGGCACCGTCTGAGTGGGTCTCTTTTCTTTCGTGGCGAAAGGGTAATCCACCGAAATTTTCTGACCAATGACACTGCTCAAAAGGGGAAAATTTCGGCGGATTAACCTTTCGTCGCAAAAGAAAAGAGAGCGATTCAGACGCGTGGTGAATTCTCCGTTTGATATACAAAGTAGAAATAGGGATATGAATATTGAAATTTAACCTTGATGCAGTTATGACTTCAACGGGAATCGAATTCAACGTGAGAGTCAAGGATGTGCCGGATCCGCTATTGAATCGGAAGAATGGTCAAGAGAATGCGGATGGGGATGTCGACATAAGATGAGCGATAGTATCTGGAATTGGGGCTGATAACTGTACATATCCATCCATACATAATAGACATTAATAGTCTACGTAGTACAGAGACGCCAATTTAGGGACGCTTTTTAAAAACAGGAAACATTTCCTTACTTGGCGGCCCCTCTGTATATTTTATTCTGTCTAAATATTTACATAAGATACGAATATTATTATAAATAGCCTTTATTAATAATTAGTTGAATCAAAATCAATAAAACTAAAATGTTCACTTTACAGACCGCCGTTTTATTAAACAGTATCACCTACTGTCAATTGGGCAAATTTGCCACCCAAAATTTTCAAATTTAGTGTTCAGATGAGATCGGGTCGGAGTTTCTTACCAAGGACCCAATAAGGAGCACGCGCGTTTATTCGAATTTCGTGTTATTTGGAACATGAAAGACGTTTTTTCCGTATTGGTTCGCAGTTGATGATAGGCGAGTCTATTATTTTCGGTGACTACTCCGACCCGACATCTTGTGAATGCCAATGTTGGAAATTTTGAGTATCAAATTTGCCGAATTGACAGTATAAAATTTGGCCACCAAACTCAGTAGGCATATGCTGAACACTAGATAATTTTCGACGAATGTTTATTTTCATTATACTGTTCAAACCGATAAAAAAACTGTCACTTCAAATGTACACTTTTGCGTGACCATTTCAGATCGTGCCTAATAATTCGAACAAGTCTACACGTTCTGAAAACGTGGATTACACTTTACTCGTTGGAATTATTAGACACAGTTTTCTGTAATTGAATGTGCCAAAGTGGTCTTTTTGGTGTGCCAGTTCTCCCTACTCAAATAGTATGTAGGTAACGTAAAGTACAGTATGATAAGGTTGATTTTTGGGGACCGATTGATGTTGGGAATCGTTTGGATAAAAATTCGTTATAATTTGTAGTCATCACTGATAACTCGTCAGCCAGTATTTTTTGGAACCTAGTGGCCATTTTTCATCCGAACATACTCGTAACCATTGATACGTCATTATCCGCATAAAACTTGTTCATTGTTTTTAATAGCTTGTAAAGGGCGTTGACATACTCTCCTAGGCAATCGTGAAAGGCAGCTTGAAATTCGGGTGATTTACTTTCTTCTAAATCTTTAGCAAAAACCGCCAGAAATGTTTCGTACGGCGGTGCATTACGCAAAGCGATTCTACCAAGGGTTTGATTTATTTTTTTGTGTTTTACACTTGCCTTAACTCCAATGTATAATAAGGGACAAGTTTATGTCCTAAAGTTTTGCTAAAAATGAGTACCTAAAACTTCGGCAAAAAATAGAATGACTGTCTAATTTTTAACCCTGCTCCTAATCATTGAACGTATCGCAAAATTGTCATGTCTTGCCATAGTTCGTGAATAAGCGTTCTGAAATGTTCTACTTATCATTTTTGAGGTTTTTTTAACACCCAGGGGAAGCGTCAATATGAGTTGTCCTTGCCTTTTCCCGTCGCGTAGGTTAGAGGCAAGCGAAAAAAGAAAAGGAAAAACGTTTTTCTAGCCCGTTCTGCACAAACAAGAATATACTTTATGAGGATGCGATGCCTAATATAGGACTTCCTTAACGAGTCGGAATCAAGTACGAGTCGGGGAAGTGCGTGTAAATAGACACGCAACTGGGTTTTTTCGTCGATTTTAGGCATATGGAGGCCCCGTAGGGCAAAACGGGTATTGGTGACCCCCCCTCAACTTTTCGAGAAAATTGACGGTGTTATTTTTTGCGTAGGTTGGAGATTTCAAACAGCTCTGTAGGGGGCCTAATTTTTGAATTATTGCGAATTAATGAGTTAAGAAATGCTTTACCAGAAAAATGTTCGCCGTATCTTTCTTTCCGTGAAAAAATTCACGCAGAACTTCACGCATCAGAGCCAAATTGGAGGTTGCCCATAATATGGTTTGGGTTGCTGAGGATTGATCATACTGGACTTTGTGTTCGATTTCATAATTTATAATTTTTTGTAGACTCTCGTATGTTTNAATTTAAGACAAAACTCGGCATTCTAGAAACTTAGAAAAAAAGTGTTGGGGGAGAACCGGGTTGCACTCAGTGTGACGGATGGATTTCAAAACTGGGCAGTCTGCATTCTATAATGTCATTCTGTCAAATGGTGCATCGGTGCCGATAAAATAAAAGAAATGAAATGAAATGAAATAGTCATCAGCGCCGCCTGAGTCGGTCTCTTTTCTTTCGTGGCCAAAAGGTAATCCGCCGAAATTTTCTGACCAATGACACTGCTCAAAGGGGGAAAATTTCGGCGGATTCACCTTTCGTCGCAAAAGAAAAGAGACGAATTCAGACGTCATCAGACACGTGGTGAATTCTCCGTTTGATATACATAGTGTGGTATAAATACGGATATGAATTTTGAAATTTAACCTTGATGCAGTTATGACTTCAACGGCAATCGAATTCAACGTGAAAGTCAAGGATGTGCCGGATCCGCTACGTACTCGGAAGGATGGTCAAGAGAGTGCGGATGGGGATGTGGAAATAAGATGAGCGATAGTATCTGGAATTGGGGCTGATAACTGTATATATTTATCCATATATAATAGTCTACCTAGTACAAAGACGCCAAGGGACGCTTCTTAAAACAGGAAACATTCCATTACTTGGCGGCCCTCTGTATATTTTGTTCTGTCTAATTATTTACATAAGATACGAATATTATTATAAACAGCCTTTATTAATAATTAGTTGAATCAAAATTAATAAAACTAAAATGTTTACTTTTAACCTAGTGCAAATCGTTGATTCATAATCTCAGTTAACTCCGCAGGGCCCTATAGGGGTCGATAATCCCTAAAAATACAAGTACAGTATGGTAAGGTTGATGTTTGGGAACCGATTGATGTTGGGAGTCGTTTGGATAAAAATTCGTAATAATTTGTAGTCATCACTGATAACTCGTCAGCCAGTATTTTTTGGAACCTAGTGGCCATTTTTCATCCAAACATACTCGTTACCATTGTAACGTCATTATCCGCATAAAACTTGTTCATTGTTTTTAATATCTTATAAAGGGCGTTGACATACTCTCCTAGGCAATCGTGAAAGGCAGCTTGAAATTCGGGTGATTTACTTTCTTCTGAATCTTTAGCAAATACGGTCATAAATGTTTCGTACGGCGGTGCATTACGTAAAGCGATTCTGGCAAGGGTTTTCAATTGTTATGTTAAACACTTGCCGAAACTCCAATGTATAATAAGGGACAAGCTTATGTCCTAAAAGGGGCCTAAAAGGTAAAAATGAATACCTAAAAGTTATAGGCTAAAACTTCCGCAAAAATTAGAATGAATGTCTAATTTTGAACCCTGCTCCTAATCATTGAACGTTTCGCAAAATTGTCATGCCTTGCCATAGTTCGTGAATAAGCGTTCTGAAATTTTTGTACTTATCATTTTTGACGTTTTTAACAAATACTTTACCAGAAAAATTTTCGCCGTATCTTTCTTTCCGTGAAAAAATTCACGCAGAACTTCACGCATCAGAGCCAAATTGGAGGTTGCCCATAATATGGTTTGGGTTGCTGAGGATTGATCATATTGGACTTTGTGTTCGATTTCATAATTTATAATTTTTTGGAGAGTCTCGTATGTTTCGGGGTTTTCGTTATAGAACGCATGTAAATCGTCCAACCGCTCAATTCCCACAGATATTCTCTCACTGATTAGGGTTTGATGAAATTAGTTTATTAAAACTTAAAGTTTAATACTGCAATACACTGCGCTGTTATATTGTCACCCGTTAGTTGGCAGTTTTACCCGTTCGTTACGTTATTTTGTAGATTTTCTCATTCGCTCCGTTGTCTTGGGGATATTTATCGCGAAAGTTGCAGGATAACAGCGCAGGGGATGTTTATCATTTATTTTCATTATGAGATAGTAAACATAATATTTAAAATACGCTGAGTAAGTTTAAAAAGATTAGTTGACTGGAGCATCAGCCCAAAAAAGTATTTTTAAAAGTAGTTTTTTTAATTTAAATTTCCAATTTTGCCATGATTTCCAAATATCAAGTTTTTTAAGATCTCAAACCCACACCAAGTCGATCCATGTGTATAAAAACTCCCATTATATTTTTCGTCGATAATAGAAATGCGTCTGTTTCAATCTCATTGTCAAAAATTGGTTTGGGTAAAAATCCGGGTATACTATTTCCCAGTCTATTGTGAATTGATCCTGTAAGGAGTTATCATGAAAAGATATGACATTAAAATATTACCAGTTTTGAAATTTTTTCCCTTAATTATGTCAAAATCATTTTGGGACCATTGGGATAAATTCGTCAAAAAAAAAATACATCTGTGCTACGTTGTTTAATTTTGTCTGTTTTTAGATTTTTCGGAAAACTCGGGTGTATTTGATTTTTCCGAGAACCTCGGGTTATTTTGATACAACTCAAATTCACCCGAATTTCTCGGGAAACTCAAATACACCCGTGTTGAATCAATCCCAATAAAGAGCCTTGTGCATCTTACATATTCCACATCGTAATCTAAATTCTAACTCCGTTATTTTCATTTCATCCACTTTAGTCTGAAATGTTCGATTATTGCTTTGTATTTGTTCGAACTTGTCTGGAAAAAGTCTGATAAAATGATTAATTGTTGTGAAACGGGGAAGACGCGTAACCTGGGGACAGCACGGCCGTATCTAGTAATTTTGGTTCGTCTCAGAATTCTCAGAATTGATATTCTAGGTGGGTAGATTCTCTTTTTTTCGAACGGATAACGAATATCGTGAACGTTACATATACAGTCCTTGATTCCATAACGGCCGTTTTCGGGTCTCGAAAAATAGTCCCAATGGGAATTTCCCAAAAACAATTCGTTGATAATAGTTTGATAAGAAGAGAGGTATTTTGGAGCTAAAGAGCTGTTTTCACTCTAACAATTGATTGACATTATAATAATTTGCACACAGCCCGGCGCTCAAAATGGTCTTCCGATGTGACAAATAACAATATCGTTATAAAAATGTTAATGTATATCATTTTCTCTTAAGTTTTCTTCACGTTGAGATACCATATCACACGAATAATAAGCCATCGCCAAAAATGCATTAAATCCGACGGAAAGGGTCAAACAGCCAATAAGCGAGCAAATCAGTACTCGCGCCCTTTTCTTGAGTTTTCTATCCCAAGGACGACGTTTTGAAACATCGTTATCGAACGTAGTGTTATAAATTGACTCACATTTAACACATTTAAATAAGTTCAGGTCCTTAACTCTCATTTTTTCGTTGTTAACCCGGGACCGCGGCTCAGGTACGATTGGGGACCGCGGCTCGAGTGCATATATGCACTCCAAATACAAATGCTCGTCATTTCTATATTTGTAGACCGAATTACATTATTTTTGTTTTAAATTATATATGAATGTTTTGAGCAAACGTAGTATAATTAACGTAGTATAATTAACGTAGTATAATTAAACGTAGTATAATTAGTTTTTGGACTAGTTAGTGTTGCCAAATGTTCCAAATGTTGTCATGAATATAAGACGTTCCCAGAATGGTGAGCATCACGAAAATTTTATGGACATGAGTTACCATGAGTTTTTTTCTTAGTATTGACCTTTCGTATCAATCTTTGTCTATTTTTTACTGTATTCATTATATCTCGAAATTATACGTTAAATATTTCTCGCACAAAAATAAATAATTGTTTTTTAATTGGTCAGATAAGCTTTGACCGCTCTCACATTTCACCCTGTAGCGCCCCCTAGGTCCAACTCACATACTTTGATTGTCAATTTTATGCACAACAACAAAAACATAAATTATATTTAAAAAAACTCGAAAGAAAAATAACGTATCATTCGTATTTTATAGACGATAATATCGCTTTGAGTGCATATATGTATGCATATATGTATGCACTCTAAAAGCGGTCCCGGGTTAAGGCATTTGTGATATTATTATATTTTAACTCCCGAAGAAATTTTAATATTAACGATATTTCCAGCATGTTTTTTGTCAATTTGATGCTGCCGCGTTTTGAACCGACAATTTTCATCATTATTCCTAGGGGTTAATCTACAGTAGCTATTTTCATAGAACTAGTTTAAAGTGCAAAATAAGCTCTAAAATAAGGCGCTCAATTTTAGTCTAGTAAAACCAGATATTAACTCGTCCCCGTTTTAATCCAGCATTTTTGCTGGAATCACCTCTTTTTANCCCCAACGCCCAACGCTCCCAACGCGTTGGGCAAAAAATTTCCCCAACGCCCAACGCTCCCAACGCGTTGGGCAAAAAATTTCACCAACGCCCAACGCTCCCAACGCGTTGGTTGGGCGTTGGCCAACGCATCCCAACGCCCAACGTTTCCAACACTGGTTATCACGGTTGTATTTCAAACCGGTACAATTTGGAGACTTATAAATACCACCATCGACTCGGCAGAGGTCGATTACCTCTAAAAAGTATCTTAATAGATTAAAAAAAGCAACTTCAAAATCGGGTTAAAATACAAGATGACCACCCTATGTATAGGGACTCGATATTTTTTTTCCTGTAAGATCCCGTGTTTTACACCGGCAAAACTATTTCCATTGATAATCTTGCATTAAAAACCATGATTCTAGAATTGTTCCATATAACAGTGCCTATAAAAAGTGTGCTCTTAACAACTCATCGTGCAGAGTTAACCTTCGTTTATTTTATTCGAAGGAGACTCGCAATACTCATTTCACTCATCTTGCTGCATCACTTTTTATGCGTTGAACTTATTGCGGTCAGTTTTTTTACTAACATTAATATATATTTTTTATAACTCTCGCCTATATCACTCAGTTCGCTCATTCTGTCAACAAAAAATCCAATTCGATTTATTTGAACTTATTTTTGGGCAATCTGACTGCATCATGCACTGTACATGACTCACCCAATGTTAATCCCTTCTCAAATAAATATTTTTCTAAGACCTTACAAATTACTCTTTATGTATTTTGCACGGCTTCTATAATCCGGAAACGAGACGACTTTTTATAGAAAGACAATATGTACATAATAAAACACATTTATATTATATTAAAATTTTATTCATATAAACACGCTTTTATTTATTGGAAATTAGTGCAGTTTAGAAATGAATAAATTACCAAAAATTTATGGGCAATGAGTCTTTTTGTCGATTCCGAAGATTGAGGAATCCTTTGGTGACTTCAGATATTTCTCTATCATTTCTATTTAATAGTTCGTTCAGCAGATCTTTAATGGATTTAGCCACTTCGCCAATACGAGCTAAAAGTTTTATTGAGAAAAAATATCGCAAAACAAATATATAAATATCAGGCCACTTTGCTCGCTCGTGCGGTTATCAGGCCATTTTTTTCTCCAAAAGTTTTTCGCCTATCCCGCCCACGCACTGAGGGTTTATCAGGCTACCTGAGGGTTTATCGGGCCACTTGTGATGTTAGTTTATACCCGCGAATGGATTTATCCGGCTATTTTACCCGCTGGTCGGCAAGCTACATTTGAGGGCACATATGAAAGAAACAAGGAGACCCATATGATATGGGCCATACATGAATATGTATATGTATGGCTCATATCATATGGGTTTAAGTTAAACCGGTTTAAGTTTGTTCCCCCAAGAATGATCTTAAAACCTATTTATAATGTAATGTTATTTCAATTTACGTACATGAAACAATGAGTAATAAGATACGTTCTAAAAATTTCCCGCTAGTGCGCTTATCAGGCCACCTTGTGTTACACAGAGGTTGGCATTTTTACCCTAACCCCGATTATACCCTACTGGACCCAATTTTTTATGGTAGGGTCCGCTATATTTTTGCCCAGTAGGCTCCAACTTGGGTCCAATTATGGTCCATTAGGTGTGGTTTGGGTCCACATTTTTTGCCGACTTCAGGTAGTTACTACTTGAACTCACTACTTTAGTAGTAGTCATATCGTATACGAAATCTCCACAGTTCCATTAAAATATAAGTTAGATAATAATTGAAAAATACGTACATAAACTCGGGCTAAATATACTTTGTTGTTTAACTTCTTCTGTACGATATGGGTGACTTGTTATTTTCACAATCATCAATATGTTAGGTTAGAAATTTTGTGTCTTTCAATTTTTTTGCATTTTTCTTCTGTTTTGTTTTTAAATTTCGAACCCTACCGGACATAAAACGACAATAAATGTGATTTTCATAATTTACAATTTTTTGGTTTATCTATTTTGAGATGCTTCAAACAAATATTTTATATTCATTTATTGACATCTCACCACACACCAAAATGGCGTGTCATACCCAATCAAACATATATACGAAAAAAAATATAAAAATAAACACATTTATATACAGAAACTTTCAAATCAATTTTTGGTATGGAACAGCATCGAGTATTGTCTAGCAATGTAGACTGTCTCCACTGGACAATTTATGTCAAGCTTAATTGAGAATAAATTATTATGATCACAAAAAATCAGATTCGACATAATATTGACATGTTTGCAGTACATGAATCTTATTATACACCACCTAACCAGTTATCTTAACAACTGTTTTGCTGAAAAAGTGTTTAGATATTTGGATAGGGCAATTGGTGAAATAATTGGAACGTACCATACGTTTTTGTCAAAAAAAGTGTTAAGATAACCCAATTTTGTTAACTCCCAGGGGGAAGTGCGTCTAAATAGACACGCAACGTGTTTTTCGTCGATTTAGTTTAAAAAAAATAAGAATTGGGCAGGTCAATTTTTCGAAAAAAAACTGTTTTGGCCAAAATGTTCGTCTTGAAAAGTTAGCTTTTAATATTTTTGGAAAATCAAGGTCAAGTTCAACGAGTCACGTGATAAATTAGGATAAAGGCATGGTTTTTGGCCAAACGAAAAACACGATATCTAAGGGTTAAATAATTTTTTTCAACTTTTTATGCGTTTTTT
>SCLG01000355.1:42467-54920 GCA_004367875.1 Oikopleura albicans
CTCTTATTTCGTAAATACGAATCGTACATGAAAATTATAAACTCTGGCGTATTCAGAACGTTAAGAGGCTTCTGAAGAGACCAAAAAATATTTTTTTGGAGCAATTTTAACCAACCAAAATTATCAAAAACCGGTAAAATAACGGTTTTGCGCGCGGTTAACCACGAAGATGGTTCAGTAAAACACTGAAAACTTAACAAAAGTACCGCTATCTAAAGACACATCCTATGTTAGTTTTTGGAATATCCATCAAATCTGTGTTAGGAATACCACCTAGGTATGCCTTAAAAATGGTACAAACCAACCCCTTTACAACGTCATTATTTGGTATATTTTCAAAATTATACTCCGGAGGCTTTTGTAACGGTTGTTGGCTTCTCACCACGGCTGATTTTCGCAATTTGTTGAAGAATCATTTTTTCATACGGAAAACCACCAGATCGGAGCTAAAATTTTTCGAAAAGTTTATTCGAAAAGTTATAATGTGATTATTATTTATTCTAGGGTGGCCGTTATTTTACTAACTAAAAAATTGGCACTTTAATATTGCCCAAGAAAATGTTTTTTGGATAAAACTTAATTGGCGAAAACGTTCAGGAGAACAATAAAATGAGAGACTGAAGGTTTTAGAGGAAGAAAAATGAATGATGAAAACGTTTTTGTTGTAGAAATTTGAATTTTGGTCTTTCCCATGTAATTTTTCAAAAACTTTCATATTCAAGGA
Source organism: Oikopleura albicans (assembly GCA_004367875.1). NCBI lineage: Eukaryota > Metazoa > Chordata > Appendicularia > Copelata > Oikopleuridae > Oikopleura > Oikopleura albicans. Next base: position 43,192 of record SCLG01000355.1, read on the forward strand.
ATAAGTTCTATGAAAAACGTTTTCTTCGGATAATTTTTAGAATAAATGTGTAAATACCGAGATAAGCCTAATTAAGGACAGCCTAATTAAGGACATGCCGTGAGAGACGCGTGAGCTAAGTTTGGAAAATTTTTAATAAACTTTTAATAAGGTACCATATTGTGCGATCCATACGGTAAAAATTGTAAAACAAACCTTTGAATATATTAAATGGCCATTTGAGGTGATTTCAAAAGAATAAGGTCGGCCTCGAACAATTTGAGCAGTAAAATAGGGAAAAGAATCCATAATTTTTTTCCTCAGACTTGCAGCCCGACCCGAGTATCCTCACCCGATATTTGAAATCTCAATTCTGACTTTTTGCTTGTCATTCTCCATTTCTTTGTCCAATTTTAAAATCCGTTCTATAATAATTTATAATCGTGGAGCTTATAACATAATTCCTTGAGCTGTTTGGATTATTAAGTATCATTGTCAAATATTGAATGGCTTTTGTAGACTTTCGAAAAACTTATCATCCGTGTAGAAATAAAATAATACAATGCTTGTCAAATTACGACCAAATGGAATTATCATGAAAATATCACTTTGTATGGAGTGGCGTATTTTGTGGTCACTAAATTTTAACAGCTAAAAGAACGAAAAATACAAGTTTGGGTCGCCAAAACACCCTTCACCCTTTTGGTCGTGTTTTGTTCCAAAAACTAAAATTGACCAAATTGACCCAAATCGTATTTTTTTAAACAAAGCGACTTTGTTAACATAAAACTACAGGGGGTCTGGTTAAAAGGTCAAGTCATCTTTTTTGCACTATGGTCAAGTCATTTGTTTTTCAAGATTAGTCATGTACATGCATGTCTTTTCACTTTTTTTTTGGTGAAGACCTTCCCGGGAGGCTCCCCCCGCCGGCCATTTTTTGGGCAAAATCATATATTTTTAAAGGTCAAGTCATTTATTGGAGTACATTAAGGTGAAGTCTTTTTTGGGGCTTCACTTTATAACCAGCCCCCTGTATTTACGATTTTCCTTGTAGTACACCACCTACCGAAGTAAGTTGAAGATTGTTAACTTTGAGTAGTGCGTAGGCGGAAGTGATGGAAAACGTAAAAAAACACTATTAACTTACTTAAAAATAGACAAAAAATTGTTAACCTACTTGAAGATTGTTAACTTACTTAGGTAGAGGTTAGTTTTTTTTTATCTCAGATAATGTGATGGAACATTATTAGGGGGTATTCCTAAATTTTTTGTGCCAAAAAAAAGTGTTTAATGTGTTTCTTATAAGACCACGTCTATATGTAATCGACCACGGTGCATCTGATTTTTCTAGTTAGGAAAGCCAAAAACCAACCGGTTAGCTGAAAATGTCCAAAAACCACTAGAATTTGAGGTTTTTTGGCTCTGCTACATCAGCTCAGAGCTCCNAATCGTGGAGCTTATAACATAATTGCTTGAGCTGTTTGGATTATTAAGTATCATTGTCAAATATTGAATGGCTTTTGTAGACTTTCGAAAAACTTATCATCCGTGTAGAAATAAAATAATACAATGCTTGTCAAATTACGACCAAATGGAATTATCATGAAAATATCACTTTGTATGGAGTGGGGTATTTTGTGGTCGCTAAAAGAACGAAAAATACAAGTTTGGGTCGCCAAAATACCCTTCACCCTTTTGGTCGTGTTTTGTTCCAAAAACTAAAATTGACCAAATTGACCCAAGACGTATTTTTTTAAACAAAGCGACTTTGTTAACTCTCAGGGGGAAGTGCGTGTAAATAGACACGCAACTTGTTTTTTTTCGTCGATTTAAGGCATATGGAGGCCCCGTAGGGCAAAACGGGTATTGGTGACCCCCCTTAACTTTTCGAGAAAATTCGATTGGCGGTGTTATTTTTTGCGTAGGTTGAAGATTTCAAACAGCTGTCTAGGGGACCCTGGTGTCTCAAATCAATTTCTGAATAATCAAATCGACGTAGTTTGACGAGCTCTACAACTTGGCTTTACCAGTTTTTTTTTGAATTATTGCGAATTATTGTCAATTTTTTAAGTGCGTGTTTATTTACACGCATTTTCCCCCTACGGGTTCCCAAAAACTCCTTCCCCCTGAGAGTTAACATAAAACTACAGGGGGTCTGGTAATAAGGTCACAAGGTGGGACCGTTAAAAGGTCAAGTCATCTTTTTTGCACTAAGGTCAAATCATTTTTTTTCAAGATTAATCATGTCTTTTTCACTTTTTTTGGGTGAAGACCTCCCCCCGCCGGCCATTTTTTGGGCAAAATCATATATTTTTAAAGGTCAAGTCATTTATTGGAGTACATTAAGGTGAAGTCTTTTTTGGGGTTTCACTTTATAACCAGCCCCCTGTATTTACGATTTTCCTTGTAGTACAACACCTACCTAAGTAAGTTGAAGATTGTTAACTTTGAGTAGTGCGTAGGCGGAAGTGATGAAAAACGTAAAAAACACTATTAACTTACTTAAAAATAGACAAAAAATTGTTAACTTACTTGAAGATTGTTAACTTACTTAGGTAGGTGGTTAGTTTTTTTATCTCAGATAATGTGATAGAGCATTATCCCACAAATGTTTACAAAAATTAGTTCCTAAATTACTAATTTAAAATTAGGCAAAATTTAGGCTAAATAAGTTTTATAAAAATATTCGTACATAACGTGTAATATGTTATAATAAATTGTGAGATTGTTCTCGGCCAATCAGCTGTCAGTATCAGCTTAATTACTACTTCTTGGAAGGATCTGATTTTTATAAAAGGAGCGCTTCAAACATAATTTTTCTCACTTTTCAGATAACGTGTGATAAACTGTACACACTTTAGTTTTGACGACATTTTTACACTTTAAAGTTTACAGTAAAATCAGTAAAACTGGGAGTATAGAACTAGAAAATTATGAGTCATTCGGACAAGGAAGAGAAAGGTGGGTTTGTTTTTGAAGTTCAAAATTCGAAATCGCATAAGAGGTTAATCGAGAAAAGTTCACAAAAGGCTCTACCGTGTGAAGTTAACTCACAGGGGGAAGTGCGTGTAAATAGACAAGCAACTGGGTTTTTTCGTCGATTTAAGGCATATGGAGGCCCCGTAGGGCAAAACGGGTATTGATCACCCCCCTCAAGCTTTCGAGAAAATTCGATTGACGGTGTTATTTTTCGTGTAGGTTGGAGATTTGAAACAGCTCTCTAGTGGGCCCTAGTGGCCCAAATTAATTTCTGAATAGTCAGATCGACGTAGTTTGACAAGCGCTACAACTTGGCATTACCAGTTTTTTTTAATTATTCCGAATTATTGTGAATTTTTAAGTGCGTGTTTATTTACAGGCATTTTCCCCCTACGGGTTCCCAAAAACTCCTTCCCCCTGAGAGTTAAGGAAAAACCTCATTTTTTATCAATACATCAATTAAGTTAACACGAGTTTATTTGAAAAAACGTGGAATAAATATTACAAATTTTAAGTTATTATTTTTACTGGGAAAATATTTTTGTTGTAAAAAAGTAGTTAATAAAATTAAAAAAATACAAAGCCTATGTAACATATGGTCCCTATGATAGGGATGTTAAAGATGTCTAGAGATGCGAATTTGTCAAGATATGGGGACACCAACCAATGGTGACTCATAGAGCCCAAAATGTGTCAATAATTTTTTGATTACATAAATTGATTACAAAAAAACTATGTAGGGATTTTTTTGACAGAAAAGCCTAATTTGGATCTCTAAAGAAAAAAAAACGTGGCTAATGTAGAGTGGACATTTGTCCACATTATGTGTTTAGGGAACTCTGAGTAAACTGTGTTCAAAGGTGCAATAAGCCAAAAATTATGGATTATGGGAACAAACCAGATAAGACCTATTTGGGGAGCTAAATTTGGATGATATCGGCGAATATGAAAATTTCAATCTGAGTTTTGATGACGAGGATTTCAATATGGACGAGATAGAATCAAACTTCAATTTAAAAGATTTTGACCTTGACGGCGATTTTGAACCAGCCAATTTTGATCTTTCTAGAGATATATCAATGGAGAATTCAGAAGGTAAGTAATTACAGGGGCTTCCCAATTAGAAACAATCTGAACCATGTTGTATGTTATATACACCACCTGATGGGTTATCCGACCACCAGGTATCTTACCAAGATTGGGTTATCTTACCACTTTTTGGAGAAAAAAACGTATCGAGGATTACATTTATTTTATCAGACGCCGTGACAAAGTTCCGTTTGTTAGCGTAGGTAAAATAACCCGTCAGGTTGTGTAGTATACATTAAGGACCGGTCGGAGGCGTTGTTTACAAAGTCAACGTTGTAGAAAAACGCTCTTGGAAGCCTTCAGAAGCAACCAGTTAGAAAATGATTTTTTTATTTGATTAGCGGAAAGTTCACCGCATATAATGGTGCAACTTCCGGCACCATAATTGTTGTCGTTGAANATCGTGATTTTCAGTATTTTGCTCTTTAGCGCCAACACCGATGTGTTTGATTTTCCAAAAACTACCATACATTTCTTTTTCAGGTGGCGGTGATTCTGGTAACTTTTTAAAGTTGTGTTGAACCATCTTCGTGGTTAACCACAGTAAAAACCCTTATTTTACTTATTTAGGAATACCCCCTAAACATTATCCAACAAATGTTTACAAAAATTAGTTACTAAATTAGGCAAAATTTAGGCTAAACCAGTTTTCTATAGATATTCGTTCATAGATATTCTCGGCCAATCAGCTGTCAGTATCAGCTTAATTACTACTTTTTGGAAGACCTGATTTTTATAAAACGAGCGCTTGAAACACAATTTTTCTCACTTTTCAGATAACGTGTGATAAACTGTATATCATACACACTTTAGTTTTGACGACATTTTTACACTGTAAAGTTCACAGTAAAATCAGTAAAACTGGGAGTATAGAACTAGAAAATTATGAGTCATTCGGACAAGGAAGACAAAGGTGGGTTTGTTTTTGAAGTTCAAAATTCGATAATTTTCGTGAAAAAGTGCACATCGAGAGAGACATGCACATCGAGAGAGACATGCACATCGAGAGAGTGCACATCGAGAGACCCCTGATTGTAAGAGTTTAATCGAGAAAAGTTCACAAAAGGCTCTACCGTGTGAAGTTAAGGAAAAACCTCATTTTTTATCAATACATCAATTAAGTTAACACGAGTTTATTTGAAAAAAAACGTGGAATAAATATTAGAAATTTTAGGTTACTATTTTTACTGGGAAAATATTTTTGGTGTAAAAAGTAGTTAATAAAATTAAAAAAAAAATACATAGCCTATGTAACATATGGTCCCTATGATAGGGATGTTAACGATGTCTAGATATGCGAATTTGTCAAGATATGGGGACACCAACCAATGGTGACTCATAGAGCCCAAACTCTGTCAATAATTTTTTGATTACAAAAATTGATTACAAGAAAACTATGTTGGGATTTTTTGGACAAAAAGACTAATTTGAAAAAAAAACGTGGCTAATGGTAGATATGAAAGAAGTGGGCAAATCGAAAAAAACTGGTAAAGCCAAGTTGCAGAAATCGTCAAACTGCGTCGATTTGACTATTCCAAAATTGATTTCGACCACCAGGGCCCCCTTTTGCGTAGGTTAGAGACTTCAAACAGCTCTCTGGGGGGCCCTGGTGGTCCAAATCAATTTTGGAATAGTCAAATCGACGCAGTTTGACGATTTCTGCAACTTGGCTTTACCAGTTTTTTTTTCGAAAAATTTTCGACTTCTTTCATATCTACCAATACAGAGTGGACATTTTTCCACATTATGTGTTTAGGGAACTCTGAGTAAAATTTGTTCAAAGGTGTAATAAGCCAAAAATTATGGATTATGAGAACAAACCAGATAAGACCTATTTGAGGAGCTAAATTTGGATGATATCGGCGAATATGAAAATTTCAATCTAAGTTTTGATGACGAGGATTTCAATATGGACGAGATAGAATCAAACTTCAATTTAAAAGATTTTGACCTTGACGGCGATTTTGAACCAGCCAATCTTGATCTTTCTAGAGATATATCAATTGAGAATTCAGAAGGTAAGTAAAGTCCCGACCGTCCAATTGTGCACCCTCCAAATTTTGCACGACTCTCCAATTGTGCACGACTCCCCAATTGTGCACGTTTTTCCGAAACGCTAAGCGCACAATTGAAAGGTCGGGACTGTAATTGCAGGGGCTTCCCAATTAGGAACAATCTGAACCATGTTGTATGTTATATGCACCACCTGATGGGTTATCCGACCACCAGGTATCTTACCAAGATTGGGTTATCTTACCACTTTTTGGAGAAAAAACGTATCGAGGATTACATTTATTTTATCAGACGCCCTGGCAAAGTTCCGTTTGTTAGCGTAGGTTAAATAACCCGTCAGGTTGTGTAGTTTACTATGTTTATTTTCAAATTTAGACTTGACGCGAGAAAACTCTTTGAATGAACTCGAAAATGAGCCACCGCGGCGAAATTTTCCACAGAATTTGGCACGAGTTAACTCAACACAACAAATGTATTCTTCATCCTCACAGGTTACTCTAATAAGATTTACTATATATATAATATAAACGTCTAAATTACAAGCCTTCCAAAAATATCCATAGTTCTTGGGAATTATTAGACAGGGCCTGCTTAATTCGGCTTGCCAAAGGTGGACTTTTGAGGTGACCGGATTTCATCTGTTAATCCCGTAGGTGGCGCAATGCTTTGCTCTCAAATTGTATACGGATTTTAAACACTTTTGTACAAATCAAAAATTAAGTAAAATAGTGATTAACTCTCAGGGCCTCCTAGAGATCTGTTTGAAATCTCCAACCTACACAAAAAATACCGTCAATGTAATTTTCGCGGTCAACAATCCGCGTTTTGACCTACGGGGCCTCCATATGCATTAAATCGACGAACAAACAAGTCGTGTGTTTATATACACGCACTTCCCCCTAGGAGTTAACCTTAGAGAAGAAAAAATAAGAATTGGACAAGTCAATTTTTCGAAAAAAAACTGTTAATACAGTTTTGTTCAGCTCGAAAAAAGAAATTTTAAAATTTTTGCCCATTTTTGCCCAAGTTCAACGTGTCACGTGATAATTGGGGTTAAAGGTACGGTTTCGGGNCACTTTCTCCTTCCAAAACCGGCCTGATAAACCCTCAGGCGGCGTGATAAACCCCAAGGGCGTAGGCGGAAATGCTGAAAAAAAGACAAAAAAAGGACAAAAAAGTGTTAATTCAACTGCAAACTGTTAAGCCAAATGGTGTTAAGTCAAATGGTTAGGTGGTGTATATAATATAAACGTCTAAATTACAAGCCTTCCAAAAATATCCACAGTTCTTGGGAATTATTAGACAGGGCCTGCTTGATTCGGCTTGCCAACGGTGGACTTTTGACGTGACCGGATTTCCTCTGTTAATCCCGTAGGTGGCGCAATGCTTTGTTCTCAAATTGTATACGGATTTTAAACACTTTTGTAGAAATCAAAAATTAAGTAAAATAGTGATTAACCTTAGTTTTCATACGTGTTATTTAAGTCAAGCAATGAGTCGACCAATCCGACGCGAGCAACTCCGTTTTCGGAGCGACGATCTGGGAACGAAAGCGAAGGATTCAGTGCTACTCAATCCTTCACAGAATCCTCCGAACCTGAAGAACCCGAAATCGACATGGACTCGGACAGCTCAGTGGTTAGTCTAACCCATTTATTTACTTTTATTTTTTTTTCCTAATATTTTTAACGGTTTATTGACATTTCGTTTAATTATTTTCATTTTGAAACAATAAATTTTGTAACATTATTTTTGTAAGTTTGATTCGATGGGTTTTAAAAACATTTTTTTGGCGATTAGGTAATCTTTGCGCTTAGTGGAAAATTTACAAATGTCGATTTTTTATTTTTCACAGATTCGTCTATTGATTTTTTGGCCTTTTAACTCTCAGGGGGATGGAGTTTTTGGGAACCCGTAGGGGGAAAATGCGTGTAAATAAACACGCACTTAAAAAATTCACAATAATTCGCAATAATTCAAAAAACTGGTAAAGCCAAGTGGTAGAGCTCGTCAAACTACGTCGATTTGACTATTCAGAAATTGATTTGGGCCACCAGGGGCCAGGGCCCACTAGAGAGCTGTTTGAAATCTCCAACCTACGCAAAAAAATAAAACCGTCAATCGAATTTTCTCGAAAAGTTGAGGGGGGGTCACCAAAACCCGTTTTGCCCTACGGGGCATCCATATGCCTTAAATCGACGAAAAAACCCCGTTGCGTGTCTATTTACACGCACTTCCCCCCGTGAGTTAAAAAAGGCTAAAAATTCACTATGTGGCGGAATTTTTGATGTTTTCACGTGACTTTTTGGTGTTTAACGTGACTTTACGTGAGATCTTTTGGCGCAAAAGCGCTCAATTTCCGTGGAGTATTTTGTCATCATAACGTCCCCGAAAAAGACATTATGAAAATCGACCGTTTTTGCGGCATAAAATCTCATGTGATCTTAGAATCAAACATTAAAAATCAGGCAACGTAATGAACTATTAAACAGATTAATTTGTACTTGTTACTCTTTGTTACTTATTTTTTTAGGAATTTACATCAGATTCAAGCGAAACGGAGGAGGATGGTGCCGACGAGTTAGATACCCAGATAAACGAGAAATTTCGAAATGTGTTGGTAACAAACCGCGAAATAAAAATGGCGGGTTTAAATCACGAGTTTCAAACCTTGGAATTGTTAGATACAGTTCAATCGGGAGGAGTCGCGAAAAATCCAACGAAGCCGCTTTCGGACTTTACCGAACAGTATTCCAACAAAGTTGGTAATTTGAAGAACATGGTAAGTTTTACTTTTTGGTTTAGTTTATTTTCCATAAAAGTGAATTGTATAAAAAACAATTGGAATAAGGTCTCATGTAAATCAAGTAGATTTTAAACTACTACTAACTTAGACCAGTTGCACCAGTTATCTTTTTAAGGAGGGGACACAGGCGTTGTTTAACTCTTAGGAGGAAGGAGTTTTTGGGAACCCGTTTTGGGGAAAATGCGTGTAAATAAACACGCACTTAAAAAAATCACATTAATTCGCAATAATTCAAAAAACTGGTAAAGCCAAGTTGTAGAGCTCGTCAAACTACGTCGATCTGACTATTCTGAAATTGATTTGGGCCACCAGGGCCCCCTAAAGAGCTCTTTGAANAAAACATTTCTTTATATGTAAAGTATACCCTTTGTACCAATTTTTTATTTATTTTTTTTTTGTTTTGGAAAACTTCCTTATTCGGAATTTTTTACTGATTAATCATGATTGCTACTTGGAGTCAAAAAATGGAGTCAATTACATTTTCACGAACATTTAGTATAATTTATAAAAAAAATATTAAAACGGTAATTTTTGGCGATGTTTGGACTATTTTGACTATTTCAACTATTTGGACTATTTTAATTTCTAGAAAAACACAATTACGTCCATCAAAGATGAACTAGCAGCGTTTAAAAGTTTCCGAGACGAAGCAGCGGAATGGGTTAATGGAACAATGGCAACCCTAAATTTAACCGATGACTCAGAAAACTCCGTTGATATAAAAGGTGGGGATTTTTACTGATAAAAAACCTATTTACTTATCAAGAAATTAGCCATTTTGAAATTTAGCCGCAAAAGATCAAGTCAGTTTTTTCAACATACAGTCCCTACCTGGTTAACGGGTATTACCTTGTTAACATTTTCTTCTCTACAATCATGTCTTTTTGAATTTTTTTTTTGCATCGGAGTTACAAAAAAATTGTCGGTTATTAAATTAAACCTTAATCCATCCATAAGGTCAAATAATCTTTTCTAATTTTGACCTTATAAGCAATTGTGCCTAATGTATAAAGTTTATACTGTAAACATGTCAGTTTTTATTAGTGTTTTCAAGACGTTCGTTTTTATGAATCCAGACTGCGCCGTTATATGTACAGTTCTTACTTTAAAGGTGTCAAAACTTGTGGCTCAAAAAGTGTAACGCTTTTAGGTCATGACGTCACATTTCGTGGCCCTATTGGACGTTTTTAGCTTTAAAAGTGGTGATGTTTTTTAAATTAAAGCATACGTTTAAAATTTAAACTTTAAATGTCGTACAATTTTTAACATGTTTGTTAAAAAGTCTGAAGATAAATAAATAAAATCAGGCAAAAAAAAGTATGTTTTTAGCTGAAAAATGGTCAGAATTGAAAAAAAAGTACTTAAATTTTTTTTGTAGTTCTCTTTAGTTTTTCGAGCTCTATCGATCTGCAAAGTTAGTTTTATTATTTGGAGAGGTCGAAAAAAGTTGTTATTTGATTTTGAGAACCACCAATACAGTTTGTATACTGAGTAAATAAAATATAGGCTATATATTTGCCCTCAATTTGTAAAATTAGCCGACAACTGGCAACAAGCAATTGCGAAATGTCTGGACGATATAGAAACGATTAAAAAGGAGAAAGAAGAAACCAAAAAAGGGTTGAATAATTTGATGGAAAGGTCTCGGGAATCACTCAACACGCCATGCCCTTTATCGCCCGAAAACTTGAAATTTATAAAAGTAAGCAATAAATGATTACAGTTGATGACGTAACGAGTTGACACTTTCGTTTCCGATTTTTTCGTCAAAAACTGTCAACTCGTTTCACTTTGTCAACTCGTTACGTCACTTTTGCCACTTTTTTGCCTATTTTTGCCCAAAAAACGCCCAAAAACTGTCAACTCGTTTCACTTTGTCAACTCGTTATGTGTCAACTCGTCACGTCACCAACTGTAGATATTAAAAGATATAAAAGTTTTAAATACACTAAGTGCGGCTTAAGTCAGAGCCCCTAACGGTTAGGGGCCTAACCGCACAATTTGTTTTTTAATCTATTACTTATTTTAAAAATTTTTGTTTAATAAATTTTGGCTAACACCCTTATGTTTTTTTTTATTCGCCGAGGCCATTCTCTGACATTGTAAATTAGTAATAGGAAAAGGTTCCCAAAATTTCCGAAATATCCATGGAGAAACCGTAGTGTTTCGTGGCCCACACACTTTGCTCTAGTATTTCATTATTTGTTTTTCGTTAGAACTTTAATGTTTTATTTAGAACTTTTTCTGTGTACCATTACATGTAGAATTCACCCGGTATACGCTTGTATGTGGGCCGGATTTATAGCCGGTGAATAAACGGTTTTATAAGTATTTGTACTTAAGGATATACAGAAGCAGGCCAATGCCATCCAAAAAATGAACGAAGACAAAAAGAAGCATGTCTTCAAATAATGTAAATTTTCTGTTATAACTATTCGGCCAATTTTACTTACTGCAAATTATATTTTATGTCAAAGATGAGACGTTTTCAACTTTTAGGAAATAAAAAATTTGGAACGACGGCCGCGGCGAGTATGTCTGTTATTTATAGATTTAATGAGAACAAAATTGTTTTTTGGGCTTACTTTGGGAGCCACTTTTTGAACGCGGCAAAATTTTAAATCTGATATATCTGCCAGATGGGCATATGTGTGCCTGACGGAACAGGGCTGAAGTGGCCAAAAAATTATATCCAGTTCTCGTTATTCTAAAATTCACTCGTTATTCTAGTCAGGGCTCGGCACAACTGACTCTTTTTCTTGGCTCGGCTCGGCTCGGGTTTTGAGCGAATAAATTTTTTTTGGCTCGGCTCGGCTCGCTCAAGCTCACAATTTTTCTGGCTTGGCTCGGCTCGGCTCGTTCT
>SCLG01000355.1:71978-82200 GCA_004367875.1 Oikopleura albicans
TATTTTGCCTTATTTCAAGCTATTTTAAAATGGGTGTGAGCTGAGGCGCATTCAAGATAATCATGCAAACCAATTTGAAATTTATTCATTTAAAGTTATTTAGCATAGTTAAGTAAATAAAATCGTACTCGAATCAATCTAATTCGTAAAAACAAACGTCAATTTAGACTACCGAGAAAATACGGAATCGCTACTTTTTTTGATAGTTTAAAAACAACTTACTGTTGGTGTGGTGTGGCGGTGTCAAATGATGGTGTAGTGTCGGTTAACTGGTTCCATGACTAAAAAAATTAGTTAATTTTTATTCATTAATAGTATAGGGGGTTTGATATTTTGTCGGTTAATTCTTCAAGACATTTTCCGAACTAAGGTCAGGTTAGTTTTTGACAAAGGTCAATTCATTTTTTACGAAGGTCACGTCAGTTTGGTGATCATATCCTTTTCCCGCTAAAAGTGGACGTTCATTGCCGCTACATCATTTGCTCAGTTTTCTGAATGAGGTAAGGGCAATGAACGTCCACTTTTAGCGGAAAAAGGATATTGTGTGTTAGAGAAAATTTTGTCTTTGAAGAAAAACGTGTAAAAGTTTCTGAACTTGTTGTAGCTGTAGTTCAAAAAGTGTATTCATATTTTTTGCTGGTTATACGGTCAAGTAATTTTTTAAAAGGTGGCCCAAAAGTAAGGGTAAAGGGAACAATTAATTTCGAACGCGCAAAAATCGTGTTTTGGTTTGGTTGATACCAAATTTTGTTATCTCATAGAAACAAAGAATGAAGAAAAGTTATTTTCTCTTTTTTTTTTGCTAAATTCCACTTGATTAGATGGCCTATATTTTGTGTTACTTTTGACTTCCGTGGGAAAACAACTATTTATATATTTTTTTCGTCGTATGGTGCTGTGGCTTGCTTCATTGACTTTTTGACCTAGATTTTGGCCAATTAAAAAAATGACCATTATTGAGTACTCAATTAAAACTACATACGTTTTGTTGGGGCTTGTTTTGTTCGATTTGCTCGGTTTGTTCGACGATTTCCTCGTTTTTGATGGTTTCCAAATTTGTATTAAGGACGGGACTTGAAGTTGGTATAACTGGAGCCAAAGGGGAGCTTGAGCCAATAGAATCGGCTGAGCCAATTGAATCTGCCCGAGCCAATGAAATAGGGGCCTCTGGGGACTGGACCGATGGGGCCGGCAGCTCGAAATTAATCGGCACAAAGTCGACTGTCGAGCCGGCCTCCAATTCCGAGCCAACCTTTGCCGGCGAATTTACCGCTTCTTCAATCAATTTCTCATTCGACTCCTCGACCGTTTTTGAAATGGCCAAATCGGTCGAATAGCCCGAGGAATGCGAGGAATCGGCCGAAAGAGGCGAATTGGCGCTAGGTGTTTCGTTCAAATTAACACACGGTTTATCACTGATGGGGTTTTCGGGAAGCGCTTCTGGCTGCTTTTCCTCGTCTGCCGGCGTTTTTTGCTGCTGGCGGAATTTTGCGCGTCTATTTTTGAACCAAACCTTTAAATTGTGTTTAAAATGTGTGTCCAAATTTGTGGCCAAAATTGGGGTCAAAAATTGTTTTAAAGATTTGTTTTTTTTTCCAGTTTGTGTTAAAATTTTTTTTTTTCGAAAATTTGTTTTGAAAATTTGTTTTGAAAATTTGTTTTGAAAATTTGTTGAAAAAAACTTTCGAAATTTCTTTTTATGTGCTAAAAATATTTTACGAATAACAAAAAAAAAAACAGAGACTTTTAACAGTAAAAAAATTACGCCAGTTTGGCATTATATAATATTTCAAAATTTTTACCTGAACACGGGACTCTGGAAGACCAATTTTCAAGGCCATTTCTTCCCGCATGAAGATGTCCGGATACTTTGTTTTTTCAAACAAATTTTCCAAAAGTTCGAGCTGGGCTCGGGTGAATGTGGTTCGCTCGCGTCGTTGCTTTCTCGGCCCTCCTAAAAAAGGGGGGTTTTATTCACATGATCAAATAACCAAAAATTAATTTGTTATTATAGCTGGGAGGGTTCATGACAAAAAAAAGTAGAATGTTTACCGGAATTTTGTACGCTAGATTTCCGATTTCGGCGATACCAAAGTGAAATGATAAACCGCCGGAACGTCAATGCGAAAACACAACAAAAAAAGTCGGCTGGATCAAAAAATAATTTTAATCCTGTCCGTGTTGCGCAATTTTTTGGGGGGCATTTTTTGTGTGTACTTGAAGTCTCATTATCTAAATCAAATTTAATTACCATAAACGGATGCTGGTGCGCCGTACAAGGAACTGGCCAGACCATTTGCATAACCATTAAACATTTGCTGCTGTTGGTAAAGTGTCGATTGTTGCATGGGAGTTAAACCAACGCCTTTGGTCAGTTGAGCTGCAAAGCTGTAATAACTGTGAGGATCTCCTAAAAATGATTTAAATAAAAAATTGAAATAAACAATATTTTTTCTGCTCAAGTTTGTCACAATCTTTCAAATTGATATACAGTCTACTACCTAATTAAAGCACATACTTTTTTCTAGGTTGGTTCTCTGAAAAATGCCCTTATTTCCTTATATTTTCATTTTTTTTTTGAAACAAAAAAAATACTTGTTAAGTTCGTTTTATTTTTCAAATAATTGTATTATCTTTAATTTTTTTTAAATTTTTATTTTAATACTTATTTTGACCTACGGGGCCTCCATATGCCTTAAATCGACGAAAAAACAAGTCGTGTGTATATTTACACACACTTCCCCCTGGGAGTTAATATATGTCACTATTCGTACTATTTTGTAGAAAATATTATGGTGTTTTAAAAAATATATATGCCAATCTTTTGGCCGTTTTCCGTCGGACAAAAAATTGCTAGATAAAAACAAAACCATAAAAAATTGATGTAAAATGTAAAATATAACTTACCAGGGTATGGAACACGTGCTGCTGATTCGTAACCGTTTCGTAGGTAACTCATAATTTTAATACTTTTAATACTTTCTTATTTTTATAAGTCTCTATAAGAAGTTTGACTTCAATGTGCTGTAGAATTTCTTTCAATCGTCAGAGTTTTATTCGCAGATTAGTGGCCCTCTAGCGGGCGAACACGGAAATTGTCACCGGGATTTTTTTTTTCAGGTACCTGGGAGGGCGTGCGCGAAAAAAAAAACGACAACTACTGTAAAAAATTTATTTAGGGTAAGGACGCCACTTTCGCTACGGTTGATTATTTCTTCCCACGATATTTTTTTTTTCACAATAACATTTTTTTATAAATAACGATCCCCTACGGTGATAATGAATGGCACCAGTTTCGTACCTTTTTTTTAAATAATGTCAAATAGAATTACAGTAACTATGACGTTCAACAATGACAAAGACATTGTTGACCTAATTGAAACATTTTTAGAAAGAAAAAATTGATAGTTGGATATTACAAAAATTAAGCAAATAAATCTCATATAATTGTGTCTGAATATTTGTTTAAAAAGTGAAGCGTGAGTTGGGCTTGACTTTTATATCCGATATATTTAACTCACAAAAAATTATTTGAAAACAGTCTGAAATTAAGAAATATATTACAGTCCTTACTCTCGATACGGATGCACTCAATAGGGACAATTTCTTCCGATACGGACGCTTTTTGTGAAAAAATGCCGCCAAAACAGTCGAAAAATGGACACTTTATGACAATTTCCTCAATACGGACGCTATTTTCGAGAATAAAAAACGGCTGTCATTATTTCGTTTTTTTTTCGAAAACCGAATATAATGACAATTCTGAATAATAAAATAAATATAATAAGACAAAAAAAAGTTTGCCCAAATATTCTTTGGCCAAAAAGAATAGATTATTAAGGTCCTTATATTTGGAAATCAAAAGTGTCCCTAATCAGAGTAAGGCCTAATAATTTTTGACACGTCAGCCAATCACATACTAAAGTTTTTAAGCTAGTGATTTGTTGGCAATCAAAAGTATCGCCAAACTACACCTTTATTTTCGATAAAATTGCCCTTATTTAGCGCAGGGCTTCATGGAATGGGCCTGGGAGTAAATTTACAGAGGATTAAATCTATCGATTTAAATGAGCAAAAAAAATACTATCATTTAAATAAAATCGATTTTAATTAATCAGCTCATTTAGAAGAATGCGATTAGGTACCGTACTACTGAGTATTAGACAACGGGAAATGGGGAATCATGTTGTGCAGACACAAGTCTCCGTTCCAGGACTGCCAGTTCCGTCCTTACTGAATAAATTAAATGGATTATTGGAAATTCATTTTCAGCTCAACTTCCTTGCTTCATTAAGAGGAAAGAAAAAAAAAGTCATTCGGTTGAATTTTTTAAAATACGATATTTCCGAAAACCAGCATGAGGCTGTCGTGTGAAAAATAGAAAAGTTAACACAACTTATTGTTGGTGTTTTTTTCTTCAACAGACGCACTTAGTAGCGGTTTGGCAAATATTATTGCATTTTCGACTTGAAAAGAAACTGTTTTAAATTTTTCACGAAACATTTATGGTTCTCAGTTCTGAGTTATAAGGTGTAATAAGTTGTTAAAGTGCATTTAACTCTTAGGGGGAAGGAGTTTTTTGGGAACCCGTAGGGGGAAAATGCGTGTAAATAAACACGCACTTAAAAAATTCACAATAATTCGGAATAATTCAAAAAAACTGGTAAAGCCAAGTTGTAGAGCTCGTCAAACTACGTCGATCTGACTATACATAAATGGATTTGGGCCACCAGGGCCCACTAGAGAGCTGTTTGAAATCTCCAACCTACGCAAAAAATAGCACCGTCAATCGAATTTTCTCGAAAAGTTGAGGGGGGTCACCAATACCCGTTTTGCCCTACGGGGCCTCCATATGCCTTAAATCGACAAAAAAACCCAGTTGCGTGTCTATTTACACGCACTTCCCCCTATGAGTTAACTCATAAGGCCAAGTCANTTTTTTCACACTGAAATTTCCCAAACCAAGTGGGGGCAAACATTTAAGAATAAACACACGATATTTCCGCCAAAATCATTGATGTGGCTTTTCATGTGAAATACCATTATTCCTGTTCCTGTTTAACTTGGCCTCATCCAGAAGTCTTTTAATGAGTTAAAATGCAAAAATGCATTGAATTAAAATCATTTAATCGACAACCGGCCGATTTTTTTTTGTTGCTCGTTGCAGCCGAACCACGGTCAGATTACTGACAAATATGCGTTTTGCGCAAAAGTCGAAATGTGATGAATGAAAGGAGCAATTGTTGTTGTTTTATGAAATTGAGGGTTAAGATCCTGTACTTATTCACGAGGCCGAGTGAACATGTCACGCTTTTCTCATTTAATTATCCGATGATTTCGAGATCAGGAAAACTCAGAAAAGGGTTAAAAGTTAAAATAAAGCCCAGTTCAAAAACTTCTGAAAAATATTGGTAGCTCTAACGGGCAAATGATCAGATAGCGCTAGGGTCATTACTCCGAGTAGAGACGTTTTTGCTTATATAAAATAGTGTCTCTTTTTGGTTGCATTGTCCTATTAGGCCTTAAAGGGGCCTTAAAGGGCCATTTATGGAAGTTTTGGGGATATTATTCGCAAAGAATTACTTATAAAAATAGATTGCCCGTATTGAGAGCGTCCGTATTGGGAGTAATAACTGTATATAACGGTACAAATCTTAATAAAAGTCCCACGGGTCCTCACGGGTTGAGAACTGCATTTTATTTTGTCGACAAAATTATTTTTCTTCATTCGAAAAGTTTCGGATAATTGTTTTCTGTGAAGTTAATTGGTAAAATCCTGTGTATTAGTTTAAAACCGAACAGGTACTTTTTTCATGTAATTGTCGGCCCACCATCTGAGTACCTTTTTGGATAATTAATTACTCGAGGACTTTCATTGATGTCTATCAAGGTGCCACATGTCTTACGTTTGTTTTTTTTTCCAAAAATTCAAAGAAGAGGCCTTAATTTGTCACTTAGTTTATGAGTTCCCAGATAAAATTATACATACAGTATGTAACATACCGTTTTGAAAATAAATATATTATAATATAGAACCCTTACTTACGAAAATTAATCAAAAACAATAGTGAAGTAAAAAGTGCAAATTTTTCATTAATACCCTCTAAAAATTGTTAACACTAGTTATCTTAAAAAGTTGAATTATTTTACATTTTTTGGACCAAAACGTATCGCGATTTGAAATTATGTTACCAAACGCTCTATATCCAAATAATTTTCTATGTTAAGATAACTGATTAGGTGGTTAAAACACATATTTACAGTCCCGAAAGTTGCGGGCCGAAACGGGTAAACAAGTAGAAAAATCTACCGGTTTAGGGACAACTACCCATTTCGGGGACTGGTTTCGGCGACAACATAATAGTGTTTGATCAAAATTTAATTTTAAAAATCTTACCCGTTTAGGGTACGAGGTCTGTATATTCTAAAAACATATCAATTAAATTATTATTAATAAATTACTTAATTGTATATTAATTTTTTTATAATTTTGGTTAACAAGTTTTTTAATTTTGATTTGAAACTGTTTTAATTTTGGTTAAAAAGTTTTTTTTAATTTTGGTTAAAATGTTTTTTAACCTTGGTTTAAAAGTTTTTTAAATTTGTTTTTTTTATTATTTTGGTTAATTTTTCTTTGGTTAAAACTTTTTTTAATTCAAACCAAATAAAATAAAAGTCCGTTAATAAAAAAAAAAACGATGTTTTTCAGACATACGTAACTTACATTGAAAAAAAAACTCCGAATAATTATTGTATGTGACGTTAATTGGTCAAATCCTGTTTACTACTTTGGTGTCGAACAGGTACCTGATTTGTTTGATCGTGATTTTGATTTAATTGTCGGGCCGCCGCCCAGGTACCTTTTTGGATAATTAATTACTCGAGGGGCGGAGATTGATGTCTACCAAGGTGCCTTATTTTGTGTTTTTTAACCCCGAAACAGGCCTTAATTGTACTTTCACCCTGTCTGAACACGGCCGAAGTGAGTGGCAAATTAGTGGGGTCAAGTGGTGGGCGAGAATAAGGGTCTTTTTTTCATGGTAATCCAAAATAAACTCATTTTTTTGAGATTAAGTGTTATTAACTGACCAAATCAAAATAAGATGTAATTTTTAACTTTTTGCTGAATCTCACGCTGAATCTACTTATCCATTGATAATTGAATGGCCGTAACGCATTTGTATCGTACATGGGATGAACAAATCGAACATTTTAGTTTCTCGCCCGTTCCACCCGTAACCCCCGCCACTCCACGACGAATCAAATCAAAAATTTAATTTAATATTTTTTTTTTTGGTAATTATATAGATAGTATTAGCGGGACTATAAAGGAGATCTTTTTTGATCATAGGGCGGATCCATATCAGATTTATGTTTATTCTGTAAATTACATTAGGCTGATAATTTATCAGTGATAAATATTTCAACAAAGAATGTCGGACAGTTAGGAAATAATTGAAATAGAGCCAAAGTTTTTAGAGAACAAGAATAAAATCTCAGCTTTCTCAGAATGTCAAAAAATCATTTACAGTCCCACAACGGGAAGTCCCACAACGGCCGCGTTTTTTTGGCCTTGAAGGCGGCCGTTGTGGGACTGAGGACTGTACTACAACTCTATATCTGAAATAAATCAAATAAACTCAAATCTATTCGAAAATTAGGCACTTTTTTGTTCACAGCGGACGCATATCAGAGCCATGAAACATACTATTTTAGTGGTAAATGGTGATTTTTTCCCAACCGGTTGGTTTTTAGCAGTCGTAAGTGTCAACATCAGAAGAGCGGTGGTCAAATACCCATTGTAGAATGTTTTCAACAACATATGAATAACTTTATTTTAGACATACAAAATTAGGCATTCGATCTACCTATAGGCTATAGCTAGGGTCGCTCACTTGGACACAACTTTCACGAAATAAAGGTCTGAGAGCCCTGAAAGTAAGAGATGGTAGAATATACCCGATAATATTTGTGTAGAAAAAAATTAGACCCATCCGACCTAACCACTTCGAGTTTAACCGGTTTTTTTTGATTTTTCCGTTTTCTCTCGACATTAACCGTGTGGATTCAATTCGTATATATATATTGTAGCTTGAAAATTGAAGGAAGATTTCGGAAAATCAATTTGAATTGAAAAATAGGTTTCATGTTCAAAATACGTGTATGAATCAAATTCCCGGGATTTCCGAGAAACAATTTATGAGCTATTAATTCACAAACTGTTTTAACCCAAGATGCAGAATAACCAAATAACCAACAGAATAATAAAAAAAACGCGTTAATTACTTTGTCTAGTATTCAACAGTTTTAAAATCTAGTTTATACCTTTTTAATTCTACTTTTGTATGTTTGGAGGAATTTTGATTCAGATAAAATTTCAAAAAATTGGCGCAAGTGTAAATAATGATAGACAAAAAAAATGGTGTAAGGGAAACACAACTTAAAATTATAAATAGTATTAGCGGCATATGAAAGGGTACATTTTTTGATTAAAATTCAGATCCGTTTCAGATTTATGTTTATTCCGGGTGGCGGAAGCTGAGATCGAAACGATTTGGCTTTCACAGGGCAATCCCCGACCATCTCTTTTTTGCCTTTTTTTTGATTTTCACCAAAAAATCTAAGGCCTATGCCGCAAACGAGTGTACAATCATTCAGGCGTACTTATCATCAATTGAAGTCTATAAAATTCACATTTGAGTTGATTTTAGCGTTTCTCAGTGTTTAACTCCCCCCGGCCAGTCAAGTGGGAACAATCCCTGAATCTGAATTCATATTAGAACATGTGATTTGTGTTTTAATCTTGGGGATTATCAAACAGAGCTGAACAGGGAGATAGGGCCGTATCAGTGATATAGAACGCATGCACAAAGTCATTCAACCAATCAAACTACATCTTGCTTTTTTGCAGTTTAGACCGGTGATTTTTATTTGGAATGAACGGAAGTATTTTTTAAAGTTAGTAATATAATGGAACAGTCAAGGGAGTACTTTTTTAGTACGAAAGGTGACAAGTTAATAAAATTTGGCAAAGCGGGTATTGCCAATACCGTATTGGTGACCCCCTCACCTTTTCGAGAAAATTCGATTGACGATGTTTTTTGCGTAGGTTGGAGATTTCAAAAAGCTCTCTAGGGGGCCCTGGTGGCCCAAATAAATTTCTGAATAGTCAGATCGACGTAGTTTGACGAGCTCTACAACTTGGCTTTACCAGTTTTTTTTGAATTATTGCGAATTATTGTGAATTTTAAGTGCGTGTTTATTTACACGCATTTCCCCCTACGGGTTCCCAAAAACTCCTTCCCCCTGAGAGTTAAGAAAAGTAGCATTTACTAGTACAAGCACGGTCCAGGCCGTACGCTAGCAAGATAGAAGTGGACAGTTACACGAGCCTTTTTTATGCATAAAATAAAATCAGCAAAAATGTTCGTACCCCCCCCCCGAACAAGCATTTTATCATCTTTGTAAAAAAGCTGAAAATACGAACGCAATCAGCAGGTTTTCCAGAATAGCTAAATTTACATACAGTCTAACACTTTCAAGTGGCCACTTTAGAGCAATTTCTCTCATAAGTGCAAATATTTCCGATAATAAAAACGGCTCAAGTGAGGATAAGGTCGGTAACTATTTAAACAAGTCAGTTTTGACCCCAGTATTTAGTTTTTCGAAGCTAATTTTGTGCATAACCCTAAAAATTAGCCATTTTGATGAAAATTCTGAAAGTCCCGTTATCATTCTAAAATCAACATTAGCTTGAACGGAAATAGGATGATTAGCTAAGCAGGCTGGAACCAGCTTATTCTTCAACTTCATACTCCATTAAGTAGAAGAAAAAAAAACATTTTTAATATTTAGTTTTTCATTTAGGTCGCATTGGGAAATCCTATTGCTACAAGTTTATAACATTGATGGTGACGAGAATTCCACTTTTTTTTTCTTAAATTAAATTGTTTACACGAGACTGTTTATGGTATTAGCGCGATAAAGATCAAAACGAGAGAGAAAAAGTATGAAATCTGCAGTAGATCTTAATGCCAGACTAACCCCGAATGTGATTATGATATCACCAGTAGCAATCTTTTGGTACGATTGGGAGTTAAGTGGATAAGTGAAAGCGAGTTTTGCTTTGTTTTTAGGTGGGACCCGAACCGGCACTCGTTTGATCATTAAACACATACAAATTTATAACGAACATTATTTACATCTGGAACTAAATTAGGTG